>VWZS01002871.1:880067-935589 GCA_013397075.1 Rhabdornis inornatus
ACCCATTAACTAAAAAAAAAAAAAAGGCAACAAACCCAGACACAACGCGCCATCCTCCCGGCGCGGGGGCTGCGGGCAGCGTGTGGCGATCCCTCCCCGCCGCGGCCCCGGGCGCTCGGCAGGGCAGGGCCCGGGCCCTCACCGCCTAGCGGGGCACGGACGGGGCTCCCCCATCTNCCAGGGGCGGCTCCAGGGACAGCGGCGGCGTGTCCGGGGAGCTCCGGAGCGGGCGGGCTGACAGCTGCGGCCGTGCCCGGAGAGGGCGGGCTGTCCTGGGGCAGCGCTGCGCTGAGGGCACGGCTGCTGCTGGCTGTGGGGCTCCCTGGCAGCTACGCCGGGCGCCCCCGGCCGCGCCGGGCTCGGCCGAGCCCCTGTGGGACCGGCTGGGGATTGCGCAGCCCGCGGCTCCTCCTCCGCCGCGGTCAGCTCGTGTGGCCCGGGTCGCGGCCCCTTCCTCGGGGACTGAGAGCAGGGCACGGCGCTCAGGTCTCTGAGGGCTTTGTTTGTTTTTCCTTTTCGCTTTTCACGCTGAAAGTTTGCTTTTGGGCTGGTGTAAATCAGGCGTTAATGCAGCATAAATATTACTGATGTGTTTAAGTCTCGATGCAAAATTCGTGGTTTATGGAAACTTGGTTATTAATAATTTTTTTAGTGCAGGGAGACTTTGCAAGATGAAAAGGTTTGGAAACTTCTTGTGTATTTGTTCCTCTTCCTTTTTTTTTCCTTTCCTTTTTTTTTTTCCTTGTGGCTGATTTCTGTCTGTAAGTAGGAAAGAAACAGAGGTAAGTTTCCTCCAGTTTCTCAGGCAGCCTCATTGTCGGCCCAAGTTAATATGCATATTTTTGTGGTGAAAAGGTGTTAACTGCCTAGGCCTTACTTCCTCGGGTGTAGTATTTATTTTTTGCTTTTAACATGTTGGTTTTAATCTGAGTCATTCTTGATAGGGCATAGGTTTGTGTTTAAACTGGCAGACAGTAAATGTGGTTTAATCAGATAGACAGTGGCTATCGCAGTAGTTCTTACAGTGAAAAGCTTTAGGATCTTGCATTGTGTATTCTCACCAGTCATGGAAAATAGAAGAGCTTGTTGCTCTCTTACACTGAGCATCCTAAACAGCCTTGTAAGTTTCTTGTAAATGAGGATTTTTAACTTGGGGGGTTCTGTTTTACTGTGAGCGTTTGACATGCCAGTACACCACCAAGGATCCGCTGGTCTTTTATGAGTGGAAAACGTTGCTTTTTTATTTCGTGGAAGAAAGAAATTGGGAGCAAGGCTGCTGAATCAAGGACATCTTTACAATTGCTGGAATAGCCTGGCTGTTTTGTCTGGCGGGGGTGGTTAAGATACGAGAGAAGGCGAAGGTTTGGATCTGGCTGAGGACCTAGAGAGGCAATAGGACAGGTTTCATGGGATGACGCCTTGCCAGCTCCCTACAGCTGTGGTTTGGGATAAACAAAAAAGCCTAGCGGTCACCTTGGCAAGGAGGAGAGCGATGCCACTTGAGTGGTTTGTGCGCTAAATGGCCGATCTGTAGGTAGCACTCACGGTAGACCTACTGCACTTAACTTGGGGCCGCAGTCTAATCTCTGTCCCAATCACAGTTTCATTTCCTGCAGCCAAGAGCCTTTTCTGTATTCGGGAGCGGGGATACTCCGCCCAGATCCGAGCAGGCTCTGGCCGCTTGGCCTCCTTGTTGAACTCCTCTCAAGGTTGGCTGCAGGGTGGTGGCCGTGGCTCCTTCCTGGAGCGAAGGAGCCCTCGCCATCCCGAGTCCCATTTGGTATGTTAAGGAGCTTTTCCTTGTAGTGCCGGGCTGCAGCGTGGCACGCTCGTCAGGAATGCTGACGTTCTCGTATTTGGTTTCCACTGGCAGCCTTCTTCGCAGATTAGCGTAATTGCATGCATTAGCCAGCGCCGGGCTGGGATGAGTGCCGCAGGTTTGCTCCTCGTGTTTTTCCGTGGAGCAGAATGGATCCTTGAACAAAGAGTGCGGGACGGGGCACCAGGGCTGCCCTGGCTGTTTGCTGTGAAGGTGTGGAGTACGTGGGCGACTTGGGGAATGCAGTTTTTGTGAAGGGCTGTGAGAAATGTATGCACTGGCACGGCTTCCCTTTCAGGTTATCGGGAGGATGTGTGTTGGAACCAGACCAAGTTTGATATATACATATGTATAAAAACTTTTCTCTGGAGGTATTTTACTTACTGATGGGTTTCAAAAAAGTAGAAGACCTAAGTAGAGGGGGAGCAGTGTATCACATCCACTCTGCGCCTGCACTGACCTCTGGAGACATGCATCACACTTGATGCCTCTGTAGAATGTGATGATTTCCTAAGTTTTAAAAGCATGCAGAAATGAGCCTCTGCCCATTCAAAAGTCATTCTCCACCTGCTCCTGCAAATTAGGCAGTGGTGGGTGTCTGGAAGCTGCCAGCTTTCCTTCCCCACTGAGCAGAGCTGCCTTCTTGCTCCAGGTCCTGTTCAGATCTATCTGTAAAAACCACGAGAACCAAAACGCAAACCTACCGTGACCCTGGTTTAAAATGGGAGGAAGGGGATGGGGAGAGTTACATAGTTTGTTGATCAATTTCTTAAACTCTCCTGAGAACCTCATTTGACGAAAAGCTTATGTTAATAACTTGCCCTTACAGCAATTTGTAGCTCTGATGAACATGAGACTCGCTGGAGGCTTGCTCGCTTGCTTTTGGAAAAAATAAGCTGCGCAGATTAGTTGCAAGTTTTGTGGCAGCAAAAAGCATAGCACATGCCTTAAGAGTTCACTTGGCTTTTACGTAAAATGTAGCCAAATGGAAAGCGTCTCCCAGCCAGTGCTTGCCTGCTGCTTAAGTGTATTCTTCAGAGTTGGGGCTGCTTCGAATGGCTTCAGTGCTCTTCATCCCACATCTTTATCAAGGACTTCTGTCAAAGGCTGTCATTATGCTGTACTGGACTATTTGCTATTTTCAATGATATACATTTGGTTATTGGCTACCACAGTGTTTGTCCTGGAGCAATCTAAATCCCCAGGGTGATAAAACTCAATTGCATTTTCACTATTCCAGTAGGAATCTTATAATTTTTATTTTTTTTTCACTAATAAATGTATCTTTAGTCCATCTGGAGGAAGACACAGCTTTTACGCTGTAAGTCTACACTGCAGGTTCTTTCAGAAATATGTGGCTTCTGTGGCTGAGCAGTTGTTCTTTTGTGAATAAATGTGACCTTTCAGGAGGGTGTGACACTTTTTACTGAGGTACCATCAAAATGTTCTTTAAGCTATGGATACATTTTATTAGTTATTCCTGCAGTATTTAGCAGGTTGATTTCAGATTTCTCTTTTTCCCTCCAAGTGCTGTGGGCTGGTCACAGACCTACCAGTGCAAGTTTGATTTGTCAGGATATTTTGTCCACATTGGCGAAGTATACCAGAGACACCAAATGGGGAAGAGCAACCTTTTATCTGGTTTTGAAGGATTTGGGAGGGGGCTCATTTGTTTGTTAGGGTTTTTTTCAGGCTGAGATAGTTGTTGCATTTATCCATTAGTATCTTACTGAGAGCTTTCAGAGATGAGGAACTTTGTTTATTCTGCCTGAGGAGAGATTAGAGAGTCTTTTTCTTCCTTTGGGACTACCAGTCATTGTTCCTGTTTACAAAGAACTTGTATTTTTGTAGTTGTAAAAACTCTGTGTTTGAGGAAATTGATGGAAAAGGGAGTAATAAATTTCAGACCTAGTTGTTCTGAAATTGCTGCCTCCCGGCTGGGTTTGATTCAGATACCATTGCCATCTTTGAAGAAATCCATTGTCTGCTGGAAAAATCAGCCTCTGCTTTCTAAAAAAGAAGCTTTTACTTTCAAAAGCCAGAGCAGGATTCTTTGTGTTGTTGTTCAAATTTAGCTTATTTATGAGTCTACGTGAGGGATGGTGGTCTGTGGAACCAGCAAGGGCAATACTCCAACCATATAGAAGAATTCAAATTAGACTTGCCTAAGTAAGGTGCATAATGAAAATTTTCTGTACATTTGTTAATTTGGCATTTCTTTCTTCCTTTTTGCTTCCTAGATTTTTTTATTATGACTTCCATTGCAGGATAATTCAAAATAGTATGAAAAGCCCTGATTCAGCAGGGTCCCAAAGTGGTTGCCCATAATGAGGCAGGTAAATATTTCTGTGCACTCTGGTGGGACTGCCTGCTAGGTAAGAATGAGGCACGTACTTGGATTTCTCGTAGGACTGAGACCAGGAGGAGCAGAGCCAGCAGCTGGCCGTGTGTGAGAGACATTTCCTGAAGGAAATGTTTCTAGAGCCTTAATTATAATAGAAGTGCTCCTTGGAAGAAACAAAGCAACATTTTTTCCACTATTTTAAATGTGAACGGAGTTGTCTCCTTTTCCAGGTTTTGGCATAAGTGCCGGAGTTAATGCAAAAATGTTTCCAAAACAGCTACAAGTCTGTGGTTTTAAGGAATAGTTTTGCAAAGATGAAAACTCCTTGGTCTTTTCCTTTAGTGAACAAAAGGCTCCCAGGTGGAAAAAAAGTTAAGATTCCGAAACATGTTGCTGTGGGGATCGTATTTCTAATTATTGTAACTTCTTGAAAGGGTGAAAACCTAGCTACTGCTTTTAATTTCCAAGGGGCTTTTGGATTTTATACAGTTCATTTAGTATACACTATTATACTTGCAGACAGTAGCACAGCACTGAGTTGCTCAGGCTTTAACTCAATTCTTCTGGCGTATTAATTTTCATTTCTAATATAGTTTTTTATCTGTTCTAACTGACTATGCAGTATCACTTTTGAAGTCTTAAGGTCAGAAATGTTGATTTCCTTGCTCATTTCACTTTTTCATGTCAGTTTCCAAGCACAAGATCTAGTCTCCAATGGTGTTGTGTTATGGTGATTTCATTACTTGCCTTATTTTGAAATTGAATGTTGTTTTTCTGAATGTCCTACTGCCTCTTAAGTTGATAAAATATTTCTCCAAAGGCAATATATCTGCTTAAGGAGGTCTTGAGGCCTAAATGTGTAAACACCTTGGGCATCTGCACTTCACCTCCAGACAGTGTTATGTTGGGAAGAAACATAGGAAGAAGTTATTTCTTGTGAGCACACGAACAGAAAAGGCAGAAAGAATTGCAGTGATAACATTCTTTTATTTTACTCATCATTTACAGGCTGCAAATTTGGCCATTAAACTTACTTTGGTAGGAATGGAAAATGCATGCCCTCAAAACAAAAGAGGGAACTTTGGTGTGTGTAGGATGTTTCCTGGTGTATATTTTGTGAGTAAAAGATGGGAGTTCTGGACAGTATTTTCTTGGCTTGAAATAGTAGCCCTCTGTACCTCTACCAAAAGCTGTTTCCTCCAGCCTGACTAGAAGAGCTCACTGCATTTTACTGGTGACACCAGTCTCTCTTGCTTGTTTTTTCTGGGGTGCTTATTCTTAATGAATCTTTTTGAAATTCTGGTATGCTCTGTTTGTCAGGACAACAGTTGCTGCTGCTTTAAAGCTGCCCTGGATTACTTTTCTTTTTTTAATATCTCCTATTTTAATGCCATTTTGTAAGTACCACTGTTGATCCCCCACCCTGCCAACACACCCTTTGAAAACAGTTCTATTCCCCATTAATTCGATAAATTTAACCTTAATGCATAGTTTGTAAATCTGTTTCTGATGCTATACCAAGTGTTTGCTTTAGTGACCAGTAACATATCTGTTTCATAAGGATGCTGGAAACTGTCTAACCAATCAGACTGGCAAATAGGGAGCAGATTCCACAGCAGTGTGGGTTACTATGCCTGACAGATGCCAGAAGGAAAACCTTGATGTAATCTGGTATAATCACTCTGCCCAATATTGCAGTAAGCTCTGCTCAGAAACATTTATATTTCTTTCTCCAGCCTTTGTAGGGCTGTTCAATTCCCTCACATGTAAAACAGATTAAGTTATTTAGCAAGGGCCATCATATTTATTTCACTTAGTTCTAGCCTTTAACTTAAAGGTATATGTTCGGTGTATCGACATGGTTTGGTTCTTGAATTTTTTTCATATAAACTTTCATTGTAAAATTTGGCCTCTCAGCGATTTTTCTGATGTATTTATCTTCTATTATAGCTTTAGTTGTTCATTTTAGTATTTATTTAAAACTAACACACTTTGTGTAGCTCATATAAACCATGCAACACAGCACTGCTATTGCAGAACCTGAAGCTGACCCAGCTTTGCTGCACAAGCAAAGAACAGTATGTAAATCAGCAGCAGGAACAGGTCTGAGAGGAAAAATCGTTTCAGTTAAAACTACCTAAATTGCTTATTGCTGTCTGTAATCAAACCAGTTTCAAAATGATTAATTGAATATAATACATTTTGTGCTATTTCAACACTTAAATTAATCAGCAATTCTAACACTGCCTAAGTTTCTGCCTTCTCCTCCTCCTGGCTCCATTTTCTCCTTCCGTATATTTCTCTGCTTTCTTTTCCTTTTCCTCTGTTTCTCTTCTGGATTTGTTTTAAATAGCAGCATTGCCTTCCATTGACCCTCTAATTTCAAACTCAGTAACTTGTTTTTATAATTACCATTTGTCTTAATGTCTTCGGTTCTCCTCCCCTATGTGTGCGGCCTAAGTTTAAGCACAGAAGCAGCAGCCAGAAACTTCATATTCAAATTTCTGTGCAAAATTCTCCCTCTCTCTTTAGGACAAACCCCAACAGCCTTGCCATAGACTAGAGGCAGATTTTGTCATTGCTGCTGCTGTTTGGTTTCCCAAGAAGTGTGTTAGCCTGGGAATTTTGCTGAGAAGTTCACCGGAAATTTTTCATTTCAGAGCTTTTCGGAAGAGGGCAACATTGTAGTTTGGGGGGGAGGGAAACAGAGGAAAGATAATTAATTAATTAATTTAATTAATTTAATTAATTGGGGTATTTTTCTTCTAAAATGCTAGTATTTTTATTTTCTGTTATATACTAATATATTTTAGCTGTCACTTGATGCACAAGCCAGTTTTTTGCATTCAGTTGATTTCCTCACATCTTGTTACCACTGAGCTTTACAGTAATATTTTCCTTTCAGTTAATTTAACAAATGGTTACTGTACCCTTGCTCATATTCCTTGAGGTACATGCTGGAAGTTTGACTCTTAAAAAATTGACTTTTTAGATTAAGTTCTGATAGCTCTCCTGGCTGCAGAGCACATAAATGGCTTCACGTGTGTGATGATAGTGCCTAGAGGAAGGTGTTTCTCTTTAAAGTATATTTTATTTAGTTGGATTAAAGGGGAAGGATAGAAAAATTGATTTACTACATCTCTCAAGTGACCTGAGAAGTTAATAAACATGGTATTGATTGTAACATCACTGAAAGATGGGAATTATCAAGCTCAGTTTTGTTTAAGGGATTCCAGTTTCACTTGACAAACTGCTGAAATATCATCCTTAGATGCTTAAGACTTGGCACTGATGCCCCACTTCAAATATTTGCAAGTGTAATAACAGCAGGCTAAAATTCAACATACAGAGGAATATAAAAAAAGCAGATGTAATAAATTTTCTACTTGGTCTGTTTGAAGCAAATGAAAAGGACGTATTTTTGAATCAATTTAATATCTTCACAGATAATTTAAAAGAGGGCAAAACTGTAGCACGTGAAGCTTGCAGGTGATTCGAGTGAAAAGTATGGGGATCACCATGTGGATGACATTGGAAACAAACTAAGTTGCCATGGTTGACAGCCAGTTAAACATGAGCTGCCAAAGTGGTGGCTCAGAGAAGAAAATATGATTGTCGGGTGTATAAAAAACAAAACACATGTATTCTGTGGATTCTTTGGTTACTGCAGTACTGAGTCCAGTTTTGGTGTCCATGATTTGTCATGAAAAAGATGCTGGCAAACTGAAAAGGGCTCTGAAGAGAGCTCCAGAACAATGTGATGTTTGGAAAACCTCCCTCACAGAATAAAGTGAAGTAGCTCCGTGGCATTTAGTTTTGAAATGACAGTGTTAAAGTTTGAGGAATGACTCTGCCTCAAGGAATATAACTGCAAGGGAAGTCAGATTTAAGTTCTTTATGTTATAGTAGACCTGTGGCTTCAAGAGGTTATTTGAATCCGAGACCTTTATAATCTGTCCCACATAGATGTAGATTGATTGAGAGATGAGACTTGAATGGTTAAGCCTAATAAGTAGTGAATTAAGCAGTAGTTTACATGGAAAGGTCTTATTTACAAATGTGGTCATTTTTCGTTGTTTTTCAACCAAAGCTCATAACTTCCTGTCATGTGTTAAAGGCTTGCTGCAGGTCTCCCTTGGTGAAATTTCATAATCTAGATTATGCAGGAGGCCAGCTGCAGTAATCATAAGGGTCTGTATGGCAAGCAGGGTAACTGGTGTATATATATAAAAATATTAATTTAAGTCTGAATTTTTTGCAGTCATCTTTTTAATTACCACTTGGAAACTGGGACAAAGAAGAAACTAATACTAAGCAACCTATGGCTCTTTGCAGTTTCATAATAAAAATTTCATTACTACTGCTGGTTTGTGGATATGGTGTGAGAATTCCTGTAATGTGCTGAAACTTCCTTGAGGTCTTGCACATCTATATTTGATGGTATTATTAGACTTGTGGATTTCCACTCCTTTACATTCTTCAGAGAGGCTCTAAAACAAATGGATTTTAAAGTACTAGGTGATGAAATCTTTGTTTCAATGTTTCTCCGTTGAAATATCCTTCTGGAAGGTCAGCACTGAACATGTAACTGTTGGCACGAAGTACAATTGGAAAGAAGTCATGATATCAGAACCACATGAGGTGTATTTCCCAGACAGGGATGTTATGTTTGTTCAGAGAGAAAGGAAAGGCAGGGGTCAGGAGCTGCCATTACACCCCAGAATGCTGAATTAAAGAAATAAAGAATGTAAACCTAAGAAGCATCTTTGAGGTTGGGCATTGCGTTTTCTCTCACCATGTTGAATCATCACATTAAATGGTTCCTGAGTTAATCTGAGGAGACCAGTTAAATACATCCTTATGTGGTAGCAGGGAGGGTTTGGCTGCTCAGGGAATCATCTGGCCCTAAGAGAGAGAAGATGGCAAAATGCTGGAGCACTCACCTGGCTGGTTACACTTGGACTGTGTGAAAAATAAATGCTGGAGCTGCTGCATTGGAGGGGATTTGATTCCAAGCCCTGGGAGAAGTAGGGAGGGCCAACATCCACAAGTGCTGTGGTAGTGCTGAGCTGAAGTTCAGCTTTCGTCAGCTGTCCCCATTTCCTTAAGGGAGTGCCCATTAATTTCCCCCTTCCCAAACAGCAACAGGCAGTCCGTGCCTTCTCCTCATAAAGGAGCCCAAAATGTCACAGCAGTTGTCACTTTCAGTTTGAAGAACTCTGCATGTGGTTAGTCTCATCCAAACTTGTTTGTTTGTGCTTTATTGCTTGCATGTTTCCTGTAGCTTTTTTTTTTTTATCTGTTTCAACACATTCACAATCTGCTGTGTGCATAACATGGGTGGGGTGGATTAATAAAGGAAGAAGGGGATGGGCTTTTAATTTGCAAGTTCTGAGGAATTGTTATGAAGGACCAGGATGGAGGAAGCAGACTTCTCACACCATACAGAGATGCTGTGAGGGCCTTTTGAAGATGCGATTGTTTGTAATTGTCTTGTTCTGTTTTTAGAGGTGTTGCAAAAGACCTTGAAAGCCATGTACTTAAATATGCTCCATTAAATTGCTTTTTTTTCTTTACTGTAATCCCTCTTGTAATCTCTTCTTGTGTGAGCAGCAATGCAGAATGTGAATATGTCTTGCTCATAAGACTTTCTAACCTCTCTTTCCAAAGTGTAATGATTAAAAACTTGGACCTCAAACCTGCTTCTGGTTCAGACACCACCTGTCCAAGTATTACAGAAAGGTCAAAAACAGAGGCAGCAGTAGAGGAACAAAAAGCAATAGAAAATGGCACAAAGAAAGGTTTGTTCAGAAGATACAAAAGATACCATTCTGTAACTTAAATTTTATCTCGATTAGTTGAAGAATAAGAGTGATGCTAATCATGTTGGGCATGCTGGCAAGGCAGTAGAATGAGCAGCAAGACAGCCAAGGAGAAGAAATCCCTCTAATCTTCTTCTAAACCTTCGCTAAAGATTAATCCATCTCTGTTGGATGCACTAAAATGTACGAGAAAAAGGAATGTCTAGCAGAAATAGCAACAGAAGGGCAGTAGTTTACAAATCTGAGAGGCTTGGCTTGCTAGAATTAACTGTGAGTGTCTTTTTATTTAGTATTTCCATGCCTTTTTTTTCTCCCTTCAAATCTATAAAATGAGAGTAGTATCTGTCTAAATATATAAACAAGTGGTTGTGACAGTTTCGAAATGCCTGCATAGGTAAGAAACCCGTGGAAGCAAGTTGGCAGAGGTGTTTTCTTTCTTCCTAAGATCACTCTGCTCTTTTACTTCTTAAAAGCAAAGATGAGTCGATTCAAAATTTGGGTTAGTAGAGGCCTGTTTCTGGGTATTTAATGTAACAGCAGTAGTTTGTGAAGCACAGGGTTGAAGATTAATTCATCTTCCTGACTGGACCAGTGTGAAATGCTCTCCTGAGAGGTGGGTGGTTAAGCACAAGCCTAACTTTAGATGTGCTCAACTGGAGATAACATTGGTGGTACCTGCCGTGGCAAAGTGCTGCAGAAAGGCACTGCTCTGGAGAAGCTTAGAATTCTGTGGAGCCAAACTTTGTAAGTGCAGCTGTAGCCCTAGGTCACAGTGATGCCATGGATGCAATGATGAGAAGAGGGAAAGCCATAAAATTTGTGGGGAGTTGTTAGTGGGGATTGTGAAGTTGAATTGTGTGAATGAAGTGAACAGTAGCCAGCAGGTTCTCCAGCCCCTGTGCTTGTGGTGTTTAGGCTGTAAAAGGTAACCTTGCCTCTCTGAGAGAAACAAAGCCATTTTATCCTAAACCCCTGGAGCCTTTCTACAGCAAAAAAGCTTTTGTGCTGTCAACTTCCAGCTTTTTGTGCTGTCCAACTCAAACCATTTGGTTTCAGTCAGAGATCCATTTAGAACTGGGCCCTGGCTGAGGGGAGAAGGGGTTCACACCCAGCAGCCTCTGGTGATGTGAGGGGCAGTGGATTGTCCTTCTTGTTCCTGCTGAGTGACATTTGTTGCCCCTCCACTGTGCTGTTGGAAATCACTGCACTGTAAACTGGATCACAATCTGGATTTTTCCTCAAGGAAACTTCTGCCCCCGTCTTTATTTTATCGAAAAATGTCACCCTGCTGAGAGCCCTTCTTGGCTGAGTTAAGGATGTAGAGATAACTGAGGTTGAGAAGGAAGGAGTGCAGATTTCTAAAGCTGGTTCTGCTGACAAAGTCAGCATGTTTGAGGAGCTACACCCTAAAGCAAAAGGTTAAGGAATGTAGAAGCGCTGTATAAACCCTGAAAGGGTGTGGGGAAATGCTTCCAGGGTTAGAGTTATTTTATATTGGAAAGAAAAGTTTTGATATTTTTTTTTTACTTGTTGATTTTAAGATGCTTATCTGCTGAATTGCATTCTTTCAGTTTTGGTATGTATGCTGTGGAATTTCTATGGCTAGCTAGAAGAGAGTAATACAGACATGTATTTCAAATATAAACAAGAAGTAAGAAAATGAAAAAAGTTTTGGGGGAAAAAAACACATGATGTAAAGGGAAGAATATGAGCAAAACAAAGTGATGCAATAATTCAACCCTCGTAATGTATGCTGGCAGGACTTAATGAAAGCAAGGATCTCATTTGTGGTCTGCAGACCAGTTCCATGAAGAGTGGTACACTGAATTTAGGAAGAATGTCTGGTAGACATCAACCTTATTATTCCACTCTTAAGTCCAGGGAATCGCTGTTCATGTCAAATGTATCAACATCAGGAAAAGCCATGTAGATCTGAGAAGGGTGTTTTGGTTTTTAGTTTGTTTTTTTTAAACCAACGACAAAACAAAAACTAAGAGAGAGAAAATAGGTTATGTACAGAGAAACGCTTTTATTAGTGTGCCAGACTGCCCAGAGTGATTGTGACATCTCCTTCATGAAATACATTAGCAGCAGAAGAAATTAATAGGTCAGAATATTAATTCATCTGCTCTGTCTTCCAGGGAGGCAAAGAACAGCCAAGACTTTCTCTCTGATGCTCTCCCTGGAAAAGCATCTTTGTGTTTATGAATGCATTATGAGAGATTACCTAAGGTGATGTGAAAGTACATGGTTTTCAACTTGGAGGTGATCTAAAAATGGGAGGAAGAAGCTTTTCTTTTGATGCATCCAAAAAGATGCAAAAGATCTTGAAAATCTTAGTAGCAGGAGAGTTGTGCTGTCATTTTTATTCAGGGAATGCTGTCTCTGAGCAGCTGCTAAGGAAACTTACATTTAGGCAGAGTGGCTTTTGCATTTTTTGTGTGTATCAGTGTATAATGAATGCAGTTGCCTAATCCCCAATAGGAAGAAAACCTTTCATTTTGGGAGTCTTACTGAGATGTGCTTACCTGTGATTTACAGTCAGGAGCAGTAGGAGTACAGCAGCACCTTAATTCCTTCTCCAAATCCTGGTAGAATTTCACCAAACTGCTTATAATTTATTATTTTTTTTAATTTAAAGAGCTTTCAGTTCATCTATTCACATGAATTCAGAAATAAGGGCTTGTCCATTTTCAATAGCAAAGTTAAATGTTTAAGACTGGTGAAGAAGGGTATTCAATGTGATTATGAATTTATTGAAATACTTATATAATATGTTAGCACAAAGTTATTCTTCGTGTAATGGTACACAATGCAGGAACTAATGTCTGTCGTTAACATCACCTAATGTTTTCCTTGATAGTGTTTTTGCTTTTAAGTTGCTTGTAGCACAAAAGTTTTTATTAAAATGTTCTCTGCTGGATTGTGTGTAAGGATTGTTCTAAGAACTGGGGTTGAGGGCAGGGAGTTGGTTCCCTTCATTCCAAAGACAAACTCTCAAGAAAATTTAAATGAATTTGGTAAATTTCCCACAAGGACACAGGTGATTTTGGACTTCTGACTTTTAAAATTGAACAGCAGGCATTGTGTTGGTAATAAACATGTGTCTGTTGTCCCCTTTCTAAAATTCATTCTGCATTGGCACGGTCCATTGGGCATGTTCAGTGAAGAACTGTTCAATGTGGTGGCTGTGATTTGGGATGATTCCACCTGCCAGGAGTACATTCCACTTGCTCACAGCCCTCGGAATGGGGTGTGCCTTGTAGCTGCCAGGTGGTCCTGTGGCAATGAATGCTGCTGTGGTAGATCATTGTTCAATTACAGTTGAAAAATAATACACAGGCATGGAAAATCTTGCGACTTTTGAGCTGGAAGAGCTGAAGTGCTGTGTGCTGTTTCTGAATGTTTGAGTTCAAAAAACTCTGTATGAGGTGAAACAGTCATTATGGTTCTGTCTTCAGCTTTTTGGGGCTTGGTTTTTTCAGTTACAATATCTGCAGAGTATGTACTACAGTTTTGGAAGATACGTTTTCTGTCCTTCCAAGTCAAAGCTCTCTTGTGTTTAAATTGAATGCATTGGCTCTTGAGAGGATTTGAATAAAGCAAGTACTCAGTGTTACAAAATATTTTTGTTTTTCAGTTCTGAAAACAAAGGGAGTGAAGCCATAAATTCAAAGAGCAGCCAAAAGGAAAGCACAACTCTGCCTGCACTTTTGAAGGTAAGGTTTTTATTGACTAATACTTATTTTAGGTAAAACCTGCCACCTGTGCTTGTGACTATTTGTTAGAATTCTGATGTTGGATGCACTCCTGTACTGCAGTGTGACACCTGATTGCCATATTCTGGGTTAGGGTTCTAATATACATGCTGAAGACAGAAAAACTGTTTGTGCTTCATATTGTTAAAACAAAATCCCTGTATTTACTTACAGGAAAGGACTGGGGCTTCGGTGCTGATTTCACATGCAGTTAGCCAGTGAAGAAGAAAACTAACATTTTTATCAAACCATGTTTTCAGGCATTGCTCTGAAGTACTATTTCTGTGTAATTTACAAATATCTAACCAGCAAGTCTTTGCTTGCCTGAAGGTCTGCTGCTTGCCAGCCAGAGCACTGTAAGATCTTTCTGCTGAAATTTGTCTGTAGGTCAGGTGCTCCTCACCAGTTACCTGTGTTAATCATGCTTGTCTTGTCCTGTAAGTGTTGTACTGCGAGAAGAAGACATGTTCCTATGTGATCAGGGCTTTCTCCTGTGGCACTAGACACACCTCTAAAGTTGTGCTTAGATTCAGCCAAATATTATGAATTATTATGATTATTTATAATTATTGTAACAGCTGTCTTTGCTGCTGTCACATCTTGCCCTGCATGGAGCTGTTCTAGTGATCCAGTCACTAAGCAACTTTGCTTGAAGTTTTGTTCCTTTTCTGAGTTCAGTTCAGTGCAGATAATATGGTGGCTACTCCCCCAAAAGGGGCTTGGCTAGTCTGCCAAATTTATTTGTAGGCTTCTTAACGCACTTAATCTGATATTTGTCTCACATGTTGCATTTACTGAGCACTCATGGTCTGTGGAGAAGGAGGTGCTCACCTTCTGTAGGGCCCACAGTCCCTGTGTAACTGCATCCTCAGTATCTAGGGACCATTTGTAAGGGCTTCGCCAAAGTTGAAGACTTTGTAGTTGCCTCTACAAAGACCCCAGCAGGGTTATTTGCTTGATAAAATTTTGTTTTGACTGTGGTTTGTCTGCAGCAAGGTGGAAAAAAATGCTTGTTCAGAAGCTTGGTGGATTTAAGCCAAGTCTGTTGGTTCAGAGCTCCTGGAAAATGCCACTGCATGGCTTCCTAATACCATAAATCACTGATTGTATGCCTTGGAATGCAGGCAGAAAGGTTTCTGATATACCAGAGAAGATTCTATCTACTGTAATAGATGAAAATTTCCTCAGTTTTAAAAAAATCTCATTTTTCTGTGTCAGATCGGTGAAAAATTCCAAACTAGGTTTTCCTTTGGAGGAGAGTTTGGACTGAGGAAAGGGAGGCATTCAGCATACGTGCACAGCACTTCAGCATTAGGAATTGCTTAAAGGGAAGTATGAATAGGGCTAGGTCTTAAGGAAAAAGCAGGATGTGTAGGTGGAGCAAAGCAAGCATAGCAAGTTTAAGTTACCTAAGAGTATTTCTTTCTTGCCAAAAACTAAATCTAATTTTTTTTAATTTACAAAAGCCACAATTCAAAATTTTTCCTGCTGAATCTGTTTCAGTAATCTTTTATTCAGAACTTGTGTTTTTATAATACTGTGTTAAAAACTGGTTCCAAAATTAGTGCTGTAAAGTTTTTTCCAAGTATCTGATCTCCTCTTTGTCTTGCCATAACTTTTTATATAATTATATTGGTTTAGACTTATGTTAAAAAGCCTAAAACCATGACATTGTCTTTCAAGTAATACCTGGTGTTTGTATAGGCTTTGGGAAGAAGGTGGTTTTTATACTACTAGAATGTGCTAGCTCTTCAACTGTACTGAGATCTTCCTGTCTTAAGCTGATCAAAAACTTTGTGAAACACCTGAACAGTTTCATATGCAGAGTAGTGAGTAATTTGAGCAGTCTAATTTTTTATCTTGTGTGCACGGAAATTACAACTAGATAGTAAGAACTTATTCAGAGGAAGCAGAGAAAGTGTTGGTTTTCTGATGCTCCTCCCACTCCATTTTCTGAGGAAAATATTTTTTTGTTTTTCCTCTCACTGTTTTCTCCAATACACACTTAAAATTTGGTAACACCACATTGGCGCCTCGAAAATAAACTGTCCCCTCCAAAGACCACCAGACTGCACCAGAGCAGTTGGAGAGAACTGATGCTGTCTTAAATGTGGTCTTGGGATAATCTTAAGAGTCTTTTCCAGCCTAAATGATTCTATGAAAGGTATGGTCTGTGTTTTTAAAAGATGCTTCAGGTTTTTTCATCCAATTATCAAAGTTACTGTAGGCTGACAAAAAAAATTGTTATGGAAAATGTGCTTTGTGAAGAATGTCTGAATATATCCATGGATCAGTTTTGGACAGGTTTCCAAGCATGCCCGTGTCTCTGAGCTGTGCTTCTACGTCAGCATTTCAGGTGGATGCTGACTAAAAGTGAAACCATGTTGTGTCTGTGTTAGCTGTCACCGAGTTAATGAGCCATCATATTTCTGATAGGCTTCCTTGCTGCGATTTTGTATATGCATTGGCCGTCTCAGCAGGAGGCCAGGGGCGAATAGCAGAGGAGCTGTAAGTCTCTGATTTAGCAGCAAAGGTCGAATGTCTAAATTATAACTGACTGGGTGTGTGGAGCTGGGAATTGTGCCGAGCTATGGTAGCTCTTTGACTATTCTGAGCACTTTAGACACCACTTCTGTACTTTACCCCTGTTATTTTTTCCCCTACGATGAAATATTTAGCTCATAAAGGGAGGAAAAGATCTTTTAATATGTGCCTTTTGAAAATATTAAGCCTAATTTTTCTGCGTGCCAGGAGGACTTTATCAGTCATCACTTGAACACTTTCAAGAAAATATTGCTGAAATGTATTTGCTGTATCTGTTAATTGATTGCAGAAAGTACACTGCCCCCTCCCAGTATTTATTTACTTATTTTGTTTTGCTTCTGTTTCTTTGCATTAGGGCTGTAGAGGGTGCCCTTCCTGAATAAACGCTCCGTTTGAGCGGCGTGATTGTTGAACAGATGGTTGTGTGGATGTAAACAGCTCTTGAACTTCATGTTTAGTGTACTGTCTGCACTACACGGTGTCCAGTACACGTTGGTATATCATTAACCTCCCTTTTAGCGCTACAGGGACTTTGTTTTCAAAGGGAATATTGCAACAGTGTTCCTTGAAAAAGTGGGTTTCATGGTCCCTGGATAGCCTTCCTGTAGCAGTGCATGGAGAAAATAGCCCATTCTTCTAGAACCCATTAGGAAGGAATTCTTAAGCATCTCAGCACAGGAACCACCGTGTGGAGTCTGTCAGGCAAACCCAAAAGTTCCAAGAAGTAAGTGCAAATTTGATACACCAAATGTATAATTCAGATTACAGTATTTCAGTAGCATCAAGTATTCTGTCACTTGGCCCATAGGCTCAAGCCTGAATTAACCTGAGACAGTCTCAGCCTTCATAGAAAACTCAGGGGCAGAATGTACAGCAGAGATTATCAAGTCTGCTCCTGTGCCCCAAGGTGAGATCTCTGTATCTATGTCATACCTGATAAAAGTTTGTCTGACTCGTTCTCAAAAACCTCCAGGGATGGAGATCTCTTAAGATCTCTCCAACCTCATCAGACAACTGTTCTACCAATTTCATAGACCTTATAATTAAAAAGTCTTTTTCCTAACATGCCATGTAGCTTCTGTGCTACAAATTAAACCTGTAGCTAATTGTCCTCTGACAAGTACTCCTGTACACTGTGAACTGCAAAGAAGACATTGTTCTGTAGTTCTGCTTTCTCACATGAATTTCATTTCAAGGTAATATAAAGATGGCTGTATTTAAGCAGGAGACGTGATACTAAATTTTGATGTCGAAGACTGCAATTATGTGATAAGATGGAGCCAGGTTCTTTTTGGAGTTGCAATGGGTACAAGTTGGAACATGGAAAATTCCAGTCACCTATATGATTTTTTTTTCCCCTTTACTATAAAAATGGTCACATATTGGAACAGTTTGCCCAAGTGAGTTGCAGAATCTTTATGCTTAGAAGCACTTAAAACAAAGCTGGATGAACCAGAGCTGCTTTGTGCAGGAGCACAGACTGCATGACCTCCCCAGCCACATTCCTTTCAGCCTAGTTTGTGCCATAATTCTGTCACAAAATTTGTCATCCAGTATGCCAATTTACAAAAGATTTCTTTTTAGAAGTCCCATGAACTTGCTGAATATGGGTTGCTGTGCTTACTGAATCTCCCTTATTCTGACTACAGTTTTAAGTTCTAGAAAAAAAGTTAGAAATCAAAACTAAACCTAGAGTCTTACTTAACTACATTCTGTTTCCCATATATCATGGGGTGGGGATTTACATTATATTAATTGGCTCTATTTTATATTGATTTTATTTCAAAAATCTCATCACTTTAAGTTTCATCACTAATTACCTAAGTAATGTCTGCTCAGACTGTCTGTGAATTCCTGCTAAATTCCTGACTTAATAATTAGAAATCAGAGAGGGGGATGCTTTGTCTTTTTGGAGTCAAGGGAGATGAACTACTGCTGCCAACCATGAATTTTTGAAAAACCTGAGGGTTACTTTGTAAAACTGTTGCTGTTGCTGCCCGCAGCAACAAATGAAAGATAAAACAAGAATGGTTTTGGAGTTTGTACAATCAAAGATTCCTCTTGTGTAAGTTGAAAGCAGATCTTTTTCTCCTCAGACACGATGTAGGCTTTTGTTGAAATGGAATTTTATAGGTAATACCTTTTGGTTTCCCAGGACACTTCTTAAAATTGATGGTTGGTGTTAACAGCAGTATGTGTTGAGGAAGATATTTTTCAAGATCATCCCATCTGAAGTTCTGGTAAATTCCCTTGACATACTGAAGATTTTTTAAAAGAGTTATCTTGAAATGTGCTTCCCTATCTACTACTTTAGTTCTTCAAAGAAGGGATGATGAGCAGGGAACTTTGTTTCAGGATGGGTGGGGGGAAAAAAAAAGGCTTAAACCTTGGTCTGTTTAGCTCATAAAACCAGTGGACAGATGAAGCAAATTGTGATGCCAGGTGCTATAATCTGCCAATGAATGTAAGTGCAGGTGGAAATCACACTGTCTCATCCCATTCCCACTGTACTGTCACCTTCTCCATTGAAAAAGTAAATTTCACCTTTTTTTTTTCCCCAAACTTCAAGAAATTGTCAAATGAAAGAGAACAGAAATTGTTTTATGTTTGTGAAAACATATTCATTAAAAGGCAATGAAAGTGTAGTACTGGAAGTCTTTGGAGGAAAGAACAGAAGTAATACAGACAATTTTAATTCTGTTCTCTCTGGCTCCACAGTAGCCCTTGTAGTAATGAGATGATGGTTGCATACTCAGAAGTAAGTACCAGTTTTTAATCTTTGATCAGAGCTATAAAGTAATTTAATGAGAAAATTCAGAAGGGAATTTTTTTGAGCAGCTGTGCAAGTGGTGTGAAGAGAAATTTTTAAATTAAAAAGTTAATTTCGTCATTCTAGAGACTTTCACTGAGTTTAAAATTACCTGTGAAGGTGACCTAGCAGAAACTTCATTTCAAATTGTACCTCCTTTTTTCTACCTTTTCATTTGAAATGTTCACCCTCACCACTTTATCTGTTGTTCTTGTCAGGGAATGTGTTTCTGGATACTTACTCAGATTTTATGAGGATACTAGAGAGTTTCAGAGAATGTTTGTTTCATCTTTTCTTTCCTCATCTGGCAAATTAAATGTACATTAATGACTCCTTGCTGTTTCAAGAATTCAAATGGATAAACAATTTTTTTAAAGTCCCAGTGCTGAATTTTTAACAGATGCAGTTGTCTTTCCAAATGTGAAATAGTCATTGACTTTAAATAGGTTTATTTTTAAAAATGCAAAACTGATACAGTTTAACTAAAAGTCTCTTCCTGTTGTTTAACTTTTACTCCTGATTATGAAGATGCCATGATTTCATTAGTTTTCTAGTTACTCTTGTCTTCCGGGGTTGTCATGACCTGATTTTTCCCATGCCAAATGAAGCAGAGAAATGAGGATGTGGAAGGAAAACTTCACAGTATTAAAAAGCCAAAATATTCAGGTTACTTGGGTATTTGTAGAGGTATTGAGTTCATCTTTAACTTAAATTCCCCCCAAAACCCCAAGTCACTTCTTGTTTCTTTTGCTTTTTCTTATTAGTTAAAAGGTGAGTTTTAGTAGACTAAATAGGTTTTTACAATGGTGGACCTCTCTTACATCTTCTATACCACCACTCTAATTACTGGCTTAAATAGGAAAAACCCACTTCAACCATGTATTTTTTCAATCCATTTGTCTCATGAACACTAGCAACAGTGGACTTTTAGAGGTTCTTACTGTGTATTTCACTGTCTGATAGTACTTTCGCCTGAATTTTTCTTAATGCCATTCTAATTTCCTTAGACAAGTCTTGTTCTTAATCCGTCTCACTATGTCCTATAGTTTTTCATTAAGTTTCCATATGTATTGCCTCCTGCTGGTTGCAAAAGCCTAAAAGATTTTCCTCACAGTGCTTGAAAAAACGAAAGTTTATTTCATATTAAATGTAGATTTAACGCACTTCAGCGTGTCCCGCTCACTGATAAAATGTGGAAGATTACACCAAAGATGCTTTAACCTCCTAGAGAAAGAAAATCTGCTGAAAAACCTGCATTAATGATTCACTGCAGGGATGAACTAGCCTGCCACCAGCCCCAGCTATATCACTGTGGATTTTGCTTAGCACACAGAATTTATACACTGTGTCAGTGTTCAAAGTGAACGAGATGCTTGTAATTGTTAAATGAAATGCAGCCATCACAGTTGTGTTGGAAGGTTAAAGCTAAGGCTAGGAACAAGATTCATTTTCCTGTACTGTATGTGGCAATGCCTACCTGTGCTGCTTTGTGCACCCAGCACTTCAGCCTGAAGCTGAATGGTTTCTAATAAATGATTTCTATATGCCAGCAAGCAGAAATTCAGGAGTAGTGCCGTGACCCTTTCTCCGATGAGGAAATCAGGATGTTGGGGTCAAATGACTTCTTGGAAGTCCCTGGGGTGAATTAGTGATGATCCTGAATTTCTGATGGCAGGCCATCTTCTCCCACAAGGACAGGAGGGGTGAGGTGGTGGAAGTGTGTCCGTGCAGGAGGCAGGATGCTGTCCAGCAGCAGCTCCTGTGCCCCAGGACAGGCAGATGGAGAGGTCCCTGCGCGGCTGTCTGGAGTTTCTGCTTCGTAATGAGCATTCATTCATGGCGAGGGAAATCCGAAATGTCTGGCAGCTGTGGCTGCAAGCTAATGCTTTGTTCGTGGAGATCTGTGTTTTAATGCTGTTAATGTTTTCATTTCGCTCATCAGGGCAATAAAAGAGGCTGTATTTTTGGCAGACAGACGTAGCCCTTGCTGACAGAGAACCTGTGGCAATTCAAACTTCAGCCACCCAGCTGCTGAGAAAAGGTGCTTTACAAGGGTAAAACAGCTTTACAGACTGTTCCCTGCTGGTACAGGAGGTGAGGAAAACTGAGGCAAATTTCACCTCGGGGTGCTGTTGTGCCACCTCAGGGGATTGTTCACACTGATGGCGAACCCTGGACCTGCCTGCCAAGGCGCAATTAGCCAAGGGCGGATGTCTGTGCTAGCCAGGAGTGGATTACAGCCTGGAAAACACACCTCAGCTGCTGCTGAATAAATCAGCTGAGATAAGAATCCTGCCTGAGATGTGGCATCGTGGGCTTGTCTGCTGAGCTGCCAGGCTTCTGTGCAGCAGAGTGGGAGCACAGTGCCCAGGCACAGTGTCACTCATCACTGCAGTCTCCTCAGCCATCATCTTGTTTCACACTCTACCACACCAGCCTCGCTGCACATGAGGGCACAGCCCCTAAGGGTAATTCAGGTTGAAGGGACCCCAGAATGCCATCCAGCCCAGCCTCAGTTCAGCTACGAGGTCAGGCCAGGTTACCCAGGGTTTGCCCAGTGAAACTCGGAGGAGCGAGTTGCCAAAGGACTAAAAGCTAATTAAAGCTTCATGAAGCATGTCACAAGCAGGAAAGCTCACAGAGAGTGGGAAAGGGGAGGCAAGGGGAAGACTGATGACAGTTCATTACAAGAGGAGCAGAAAGACAACATTACAGTAGGACATTTTTTTTCCTTGCATCAGCAAGGATCTCAGAGGGGTTCTGGCAGTTAGGTTTCCATCCAGGAATTACTGTTTTCTTGGGGAGCCTGAGAAAAGATTCAGACTGCTGTGACACTGTGAGAGGACTTTTAAAATTTATTTTTCTTTGACTGATGAGGTGAAGTATAGGTAAAACAAGAGCCACTGGTATTCCTGCAGTGTTGTGAATATCAAACTGCTCAAGCTTAATTGTGACACAGAATCAAATGCTCTGTCAAGGTCAGCTAGAGCTAGACTGTAGAAAACTAGGGGGATGTACCATGGAAACATTAGTTTATATATACCCTATGCCCTTACCTTTTTTTTTTTTTCCCCCTGAGTGTTCACTGGGGGCTTCTGTCTGAGGCAGACTGGGAGAGAGGCATGGGGGATGATAAGTGAAAGTTTCTGTGATACTGGCTTGTGGAATTGCCACAATGCTGCATGTTCATGAGGCACTTGTGCCTGAAGGCTCCTGCAGTTCCTAGAGCCTTACTGGCTTTCGTAAAGTAAAATCATGTGCTTTCGTCTCAGCAATTTGAATATGGCACCATCTTAAAATACAAACTTCAAAATCTGCAGCAGGAGCAGTGCTGTTGGTATAATGCCTAAGCAGTACTTCAGACTTTGAATTGAGATTTTGTGTGCAAATGATGCAATACCAATAGCTCAAGCTGTCTGTTACGGCAAAGTGGAGGAGGAGGGAGAATATATGGAGAGTAGGATTGATTATATTGAAGGGAAGAAAGAAGGATTTGCATAGTTTCTGTGTTAGGACTTAATATTCACATATATCTTCAAATAAGCACAGTGTAAATGTTCTCTGTGGCTTTTTTTTCATGCAAGACGCTATTTATGGTTAAAGGTATGGAAGGACCCTTTCATATTAAAACTTCCTGTTCTTTTGATTTACCAAAAGTAAAGTAAAGAAAGGAAGATTAAAGAGGAAGGAAAGACTAAATAGATTCCTGTTTCTGGAAGCAGAGACTACAAAACAGCTTTTCAAGCAGGGCATAAATTATGCTCACAAATAAGCAGCACAGTCTTTACAAGTGTTATGTCTCAGAGCTGCTCAGAGAAGACTTTCACATGTGGAGATTTAACTATATTTGATGTCCCAGTTCCTAACAGGAAAAAAAAACCAAACTCTCCACTAGTTTCTGAATACAAATGGTTTTTAAAAATGGGCAAAACCCACCAAACAAAACAACAACAAACAAAAATGCTTATAAGACTAAACTGTTGTCAAGTTTTTAATGTAACAATTTCTTTTATAGTAAATTAATTTTAGTTGTTTAATAGTTAATATAAATGTTACGGCTTTAAAGGATTGTGCAGAGAAAAGAATAAGATTTGTGTGCATTTCCTGCACTGACGTACTCTTTTAGATTAGACAAATATGTGTGAATGGTACAAATCACAAAACTATGGAGAAATGCCCTCCTTCACTTAAAGTTGAATTAAAAGATGGTATTGAAGAATGCTGAGGTGTTAGTCAAAGTGAAGGAATAAAATATTACAGTAGAACTTTGAAGCTGACACTCATCAAATTTTGTAATTATTTTGTTTTCTTGTTTCTATTTTGTATTTCCTTATGCAAAGTACCCAGTTCCTATGAGATAAAGTTAATTATTCAAGAGATTCATTCCAGGCTTGTGTGTTGCTTGTCTAATACTGAAGAGAGCAGCCAGAGCTGTGGCACATCTGTAAGCTGCACTGTTGGCATCTTAATTTCCAGGGGTGGATTTGGGTAGAGTTGACATGTAAAGTGGTAAATCTCTGATCCCACAGGGGTGTCTGAGCCCCTTTGTGATGCATCAGCTGTTGATCAGTGCAGTATGTGGAGGAGCAGGTGAGGTTTGTCACAGGTGGGATGAAAAAAGGCCAGAGTTTGGCTTAGCCCACTTTTAAAAGTTTACTTAGAAGTTCAGTGTGGTTGTACAAGTGTTTTGTCTGTACAAAGAAAATGGAAGTTCTGTGGATTTCTTAAGGACAAATCAGTGCTGTTCAGTTTCTATCCTCACATAAACAATTCTATTTTCAACATGTGTCTTTTAATATTAAGCAATTGCATCTGCTCTGTGTTTAAAGGGTAAAAAAGCATTGCTTGAAGTTTAAAGACCACTGCTACAGTATCATTAAATATATCTTGGAAGTTCTTAAGAAATTGCTGTTCCCCAAGGATGAAGCTGAGTTCATTAAAACACCTTTTTCATCATTAACATGATCTTAAATGGCCTGTTAACAAATGAGCCTGCTGGCTTATTTAAGATGACTTCAAGTGGAAATAGAATTGGTCACCTAGTGGAAGTAGTAGCTTTCTGTGTAGGTTGGATGGGTAGGTGTTGCCCAATTTGAAACAATTACTCTTATCCAAATGTATTGTTGACACAGCTAAAATTTGCATAGGACTTTTTGTTTATGTTCTTTCCCACTCCTGTTGAGCAGGATAGGTTTCATCTGAGAAAAGCTGGGGTAACTTTAATCTGTGTTAATAAACTGGGTTGAATCAGGAATTTAAATTACAAGGGTTGTACTCTAAAGATAAAATAAACAGCAGTAGCCTATGGCACCCACTATAAATGGTGGGCATGGGGGAGAGGTGTTTCATAGAAAACTTCAGTCCAGAGGAAAAAAAAACATTTGCAGATTGTAAAGCTGAAAATGTGGTTATGTGTGGTGTTTGTGAAGCCTTCCAGTGAAGTTGCATCATCCTTTTGGGCAGATGGTCTTGACAGAAGTAACATGAGCTTGAGTCCTTGGGTCTGTGAGAGGAGCTGACACAGAGGAAATTCAAGGGCATAAATTGGTGAGGAGTACAGCTTGCCTTGCCTCTGGGTGTAGATGCTTAGCTGAGTTGAGGGAAGAAATGGGCATGTGGTTTGGATGAGGTGAAGCCCTGCCTTGGTGCTCATTCATTTCAGTTCACTGATAGGGCTCATAGGCAGTTCACAAGGTCAAAGGTGTAGGGGTGGTGCTCTGGAGGACTTTGGCTGTGTGGAAAACCAGGCAACAGAGGGCTGGGGTCTGTGGGAGACAGCAAATCCATTTGGAAACAGGTGAAGGAGAGCTGTCCAGAAGGTTCAACATCAGGTTGCTCAGAATAATAGGTAGGATTCATCTCTGGGATGTGAGTTGAGTTTGTTTTATCCCAATTCTCTTCTTGATTCTCCTCAGTTTTTCAGAGGTACAGAAGGCTGTGGTGTGTTTGTGTTTGGTCATGGTGTTCTTGCCTAGATTTGCAAGCTGAAAAATGTTCTCACAAGCACATTGAGTTTTGTTTGTGGAGCTGTGCTTTCTAAGGGGATTAGTCTGAAGTGTGAAATAACTGTTCCTTGCTTCTTCCCCATGTTTTTTATGCCAGTTGAAGCAATTGTTGCCATCTGTCCTGTATTTTTTTCCACTTTGGGAATATTCTAGCCTGTGTTAGTCCTTTTTACTTTTTGTGGAATAGGGACCTCTTTGGTACAAAAAGAGAAGACAGCAAGCAGTGGGCATAACCTTTTTAAATGGCAGATCTCCTGAAACAAATACAGTGCATAGGCATAAATGAAAATCAAGGAATTTTGAATGTGTGAAAATGACAGGAACCATCATCGTTATGTGCTTTTTGAATTTATCTTAGGCTTGTCCAAATGAAGAGAAGAACCATTCCACAGAAGAACTTAGCAAGTCTGAAATCCAGGAGGAGCTGAAAAAGGCTAATAGCCTTCCTAGTTTGACTCCTGGAATCAAAACATCAGATAAAGACAAGCAACCCCGAGAAGGCTTTTTTCATTTCCTTGGAAGCTTATTTAATATTGCAGCAAAATCTTCTTTGGTAGAATCTAAACCCTCTACCTTCCAAGATGAACCCAACAGATGTGAAAAGGATTTACAGAGCACAAATACCTTTCCAAAGGATATGCAGCCAAAGCACCTGAAAATTGAAGAGCCTACATCTAGAAAAAAAGAGGATTCTGTAAATAAAGATGATGCCATCTTAAATAATATTGGGAAAGATAAGATACAGGATCATCAAGGAGGCTGGAAACAATCCTCAGATACAGAAAAGTAAGTTTCATAATTTATTATTAAATATGTTGATGTTTGTGTTTGTATGCTGACCAAGTTCTGCTGATTATATGAGAAATGTCTGTCATTTCTAAGGGTGGCTGGGGTGTCCCTGACTTGATTTTGTTCAAAACTCCAGTAGCAGCTGCCCTAAATAAATTAGAAGGGGAGAAGTCAACTGCAACAAAATATAACTTTAAAGTTTTTTAGAAGTCTCCTGACTAGATGTGGCGTTTACAAATATGTTAAGAAAGAAAAGAAGTGTGAAGAGCTTGTTTCCATCCATATTATGGCCTATATGTAGGCTTGAATATTTGTCTGTTTTTTATCTCAGAAGTTCAAGAATTTTACTTCAGCAAGGAAGGTTTTCTCACTTTTCAGTTATCTTTCCTAGTTTATTTGACTGGGTGATTTTTGCTTATGTGATTTTTTTTTCCCTTACTTCTTTGGGGTTTTCCTGTGATGTAAAGAAGGTTATGTAAAGCACTCAATTTCAATTAGCCCAAGCATGGAGCATTCTTTATAGTCCTGTAGTATTTTTAAAAGAAGATTTTTTTAAAAAAAGGGGTGGCAAGGGCACCATTGTGTATTCGAGAATAGAGAAGTTAGAACACTGGCTGTGGTCAACACTGTGTATTACAAAACCTTTTATGACTGTCATAAACATAGATATTAGTTTTCCAAAATCATTTGTAGCTGTTACAGTGAAAATTTGGCTACATGTGGGTCAGCAGAGCATAGATTTGGAACTAGGTGTGAATATATGCCTGTGGTACCTGTCCAGTTTTTGATGGGTGTGTAAAACATGGACTTGTTTGTGGATCTGTAAGTGGTGATGACTCAGGCTTTCAATATGGCCCAGAATATTTATTTCAAATTTGAGCAGAAGGTAGTGATTGGCAGTAACCAATAAGTCTATCACAGTGCTCCTGCTTGCATTGCAGAATGGGAGGAAAGACTCAGAAGAAACACCTTTTTTTTCCTTTTAATTTTTTTTTATTGATATGAGTTGTGCTCAGTTTGTTTGTTGATGGCACGTGAAATGTTTCATCTCCATGGAGGAGGTCAGAGGCAGCCAAAATGGCTGTTTATTGAATTCCATTTCCATGCTGGGGATGTCTCCAGCACTCTGCCCTTACCTATTATTTGGTAAGAATAATGATTTGAGGCTTTGTGTATAAATGCAGTGGCCGATCAGAATATGAATAGGTGAAGTGGTACCTATTCAGGTGAAGCTAAAACTGTATTTCCACCTTCAAAATACAGTAATTAATAGTAATAATGGTTGTGTTCTTGTGAGCACTCTGGTTTGATCTGTGACATGGTCAACTGGTTTTTATCCTGGGCTCTTATCATGGTATCACCCATCTGACTGTGCTTTTTCCAAACTGCAGCTCAGCACCACCACTGCTTTGATTAATGCAGGAGCAAAGTTCTCCTCTCCTTAGTTGTTCCCTGGAGAGCTCAGGAGCGTGGTGTTATTCAGTTTAGCTCCTGAGCAAACTGTATTCCCCAAAACCTGTTGGACAGGCCAAGTTGCTGCATCAGTCTCTTGCTGCTATTTGCTGTTTCTGTAGTATGTCCTTCACTGTGTATGCACAATTTGCAGGGTAAGATGGATCCCCTTCCCCTTTTTCTTCTTGTGAATTCTTCATAAAAGTGTAGATTTAAAAAGTAAGGCATTTTTAAAAGTTTTGTGGAGTTTGAAAAGTGTGGGTGTTAACTCACTGAAGTGACCTGTTTGCTCTGTGCAAAAATATTTGAGTTAATTCTATTTTCCTGAAGTCGAAGTTGCATTTTTCAATTGACCGTCCTTTGACATTGTCCTGTATTGTTAGGTAATCTTTGCAAACCAGTGTAGATTTTTTCAGTATAGTTAAGTGTCTCATGGCTAGGCAAGCATGAAAGAATGTATGTTGCTAGTTTGGAGGTAAGGGTGGGTTGGCCTGTATACAGAATGAAGCATTTCCATGGAATAACTTTTTTAAGTTATGGAAGAAAAATTGGGGTGTTTTTTTTTTTTTCATTGTAGCTGTTGTAAATTAAGGCAAACATTAAACCAGTCTATGTCCTTTTAAGCTCATTCTCAAGAGTACAGTGTACATTCTGCCCTTTTTGGCTTGGGGTACTAACAAATTAGACAATCTCTGTGTAACTTTAATTGTTTTTCTCTGCCTGACCACACAATGTGAACTGCTCTTCTGAAGCAATTAGTAAAGAAAAATTGGAATGACTGCGGGAAAGCAGAGGCTTGCATTGTTTACCTTTCTAAAAAGTTTGAATAACTGGGTTTTTTTAGTCAGGATAACTGTTTTTTTTCTTTCACGGAAGTGGTTATGCTGGATTTGTTCTCTCTTAGTTTATAAAAGTTTAAAGGATGTAGAGTAGTTTATTTTTTCCAGTAGTAGCTGGGTTTTTTACTAAATATTAACTAGCATAGCTAAACTGTAAAAACGCTCTTGGTTGCTCCAGTTGGCAAAGAGTCTTCTTGGGCATGGGTGCTACAAGCACATGAGGAATGATGAGGAGAAGGGCTGAAGACTGAAAACAAAGCAACAGGAAGGTGAGGAAACCATGAAGAGCAAAGATGATATGAACCTAAAAGTGGTTGTGTCCTAAAAGTCTTAGGAGACATGCTAGTGAGCCATTTAAAGCCAAAGGTATTGATTCCATTGATGGTTGCATTAAACTGCAATTTTAGCATTTCCTGTAGAGGCAGGATGTAGCAGAGAGATTTACAAATCCTTGTGACTGCTGCATTATTAATCTTACAGCAGTTTCCTTTCTCAGGAGGAACATGTAAATGAATCTGTTAATTCTGAACTACAGAGGAATGCTGCGTTAGGGACTCTCTGTGGTTAGTGAGGAGGTTGCAGTGGTAAGTGGAAGAGGGATGGTTGTTAGATTGCATAATCCCCATTAGAGTTGTATAAAAAAGAAAGCCTAAACCAAACAACCTTTCAGATTTTAAAAACCTACCAAATGGTCTCAGATGCCTCTACTCAGACAACCTCATATCCTTATAGCAATATTTGGTGAAATGCAAGGATATCAGAGTGCTCTGACCTGTAAACTGAGGTTAATTTTGCCTTCAGTGGGAGGTCTGGCACTTGGTAGAGACTCGAGTTTCCAGGCCTTGAGCCAAGGAAAGTGGAATTCATGAGCTCAGTCTGTGGAGTACGTGTTTTTGAGGCACAAAATGTGTAGGTCATATTATTCCTCCATCACCCTGGCTGGTTGGCTCCGAGGTAATTTGTACCTCAAAGGCTTTTGCTCCTTTAATCCCAACAGTGGCAAGCGGTAAAGGAGGAGCACAAAAGACAAAACCATGATAAATTTGGCAAAGTCTCTAGACAACAATTACTGTGGACAATAATTGCAGTGCAGAAGATGGGTGAGGAGAGTTGGGTTAAGTCCCCAGGTATTTCATCCCTTAGTCTTCCATTTCTCTAGGATGGTTGAAGGCTTCTTTGCCTTAAAGAAGTGAAGGGGAGCAAGCAATTGCAAAGTAGGGTATTTGCTACTTAATGTAGAAAAACCCTCCTACTTAGGTAAGATGACAGCTTCTGGGTAGAATAGTCCCCTGTGGCAGACTGGTAGGCATCAAAGTGAAAGCTTCATGTTTAATCTTGGTCTTTGCAGTCCTTAATAATGTTAAAAGCCAACCTTTAACTGATAAAATAAGCTCTAATAATGAAACCATGGAACAGTGAGGGTGCGCTTCACCTGATTTCTCATTGCTGAAAGGCAAAATGAGAGAGATGATGATTTCATGAAGAACGTGACAAATGTAGAGCATGGATTTGCCCCATTCTTTCTCTCCTATAATGTAAAATTCATTCACTTACACATATATTGCCTGTCAATGATTTGGCTTCAAAATTGAGAATGGACTTCCTGCAGT
This sequence comes from Rhabdornis inornatus, assembly GCA_013397075.1. NCBI lineage: Eukaryota > Metazoa > Chordata > Aves > Passeriformes > Rhabdornithidae > Rhabdornis > Rhabdornis inornatus. The sequence goes on from VWZS01002871.1 coordinate 909,859, forward strand.
GAATACCTGCCATCTTCTCAAGAATTCCAGTGGTGGTACCTTGTGCAGGTGACTGAGGACAAAACATGGAGAAGTGTTTTCCTTTCCCCCTGCCCCAAGATTGATGACCCAGATCTGTTCTACTGACTGCTTGTCAGTTGTCTATCTTCCAGTAGATTTTTTTTTCTGTAATATCCAGTAACAATAAGTGGATGTTGCAAATAGTGGTGTGCAGAACAATAGTGTTTGTGAAACTGCACAGCTTGTTCTGGAGTTCAGCAAGGAGAGGAGCTTTATTGCATTGCTGAACATGGCTGAAGAGGCAAAAATCAAAATTGTACCTGTTTGGAATGTTTTGATTAAATTAATCCTGGTTAAGGCACTAATACTCCAGTTCAACAAAGTACTTTAAGATCCTATGTTTTTCCTTGTGTTATGAACCTTGTAGACTTGGAAGTGAGAAACCCACAACTGCAAGGATTTCCAAACTGTAGGTAAAAGAGGGGAGGGGGTGATTTCAAAAGCAGATACTCAAAACATGCATTTACATTTCACACCGTACTGAGAGCCAGGTACTAGGAATAATTTAGTGAGAGCATTGCAAGCAATTTCATTCAGAAGGGAGGAAGCCCTAAGAAGAAAGAAATTTCAGTCTATTTACAGTTCTACTGTGTTATACATTATTGAGTTTTGTGAGGGAATGGGATTTTTTTATTAATTTTTAAGTCAAGTAAACCTTTTGCTGTGCATCTAATTGATGTATATTAGTATTAGCAATTAGTATTTCCCACCTTGCTACTGTCAGCAAATCCTGCCCTGTTATTTTGATAGAAATACATCTGATAAAATTCTTCAGGTACACGTAATCCTGGTTAATAGGTTTGTTTCAGAGCTTGTAATTCTCCTTTGTGTTGCTTGTCAGAGGCAGGCTTGTGGTGATAACAAAACACAGCCCTTAATTTGTGTGATGGGTTGTTGTGTATTTTGGTTTGGATTTCAGTCAGTAGCAGCAACATTCGTCTTTCCCTATAGATGCCTTTGGCAGAAAATCAAGGGTAAATGAACAGAAATTCATCACTTAATTCCAAGCAGTAGTCTCATCAGGTAATTCCTGAGGAGGAGTGGGGAAGCTGCTGCTCCTGTATTTGTTGGTGTTGATTTGTTGATCTTTTGATGGCTTTCTGGCCTTGGAAATGCAGTGTTGTTCAGTTTCTGGTGCTCAGGGGGACAGGGAGTCATTGCTGAGAGTGACCTGCTGCCACTTGAGAGGGGCATAAATGACCTGGGCAGCTCCACCCTTCTAGTTCAGCCAAATACCACCCAAAATTAGAACGCTGTCCCAGGGAAGGAGCGGATCATCCTGCCCCTGATTTCCTGGGTGAGCTGTGGAGGGTGGTCACTCTCAGGGCTGTGCTGTGGGAGAAATGCAGACCCCAAAGCATTTCTCTGCCTGCCCAGAGATGGGATGTGGTCCAAAGGAAAGATTCTTGTTGGTGCCAAAGCAAAGGTTTTTGTGTTTCTGAAGGATGAAACTTTATATTCTAAGAGTAATTCTTAACAGATGTGTGATGCAAAATTGAGCTAAATAAATTAAGTCAAAAACTAATTTGCTGGATTGTCTTCTCTGCTGAACTCTTTGGTTTTTAATAGGGTTGTTCAGCTGTGCAACATACCCAGCTGAGTCAAACCCTTTGCTTTCCCTACCACACCTGAAGCTACATTCTTGCTTGAAGAGAGTAAAGGGATGCCCTGGCTTTCATTCTTCATTACATCTCAGAAGAGGCCAAGAGGAGTGGCTTTCTTCAGCCTTGAGATGAGAAACTAAGGGGAGACCTCACTGCTGTCCCCAGCTCTTACACACCAGTGAGAAGCAGCAGCAGCTCTGCTTGTTCCTGCTCCCTGGGAGGGGCAAGTCCCAGGCACCTGAATCCTTGAGTGTGACAGAGGAAAAGGGAGGGACAGCAGGTGAGGATTACACCCACAGGTATGGGGTAGGAAGGGCTGGCCAGGTACTAGGGAAATAGGGCAAGGAAGAGCTAGGAGTGACCCAGGCCCTTTGTGCTTGTCTTGGTCTCACAGCCTCTGGTGTTTTGGGTCAGCCTTGATGTATGCTGTCCTCCTTCAGACTCAGTAAATAGGTTTTCCCAGATGTGGGAGATAATCAAGAAGTACTACCCTAAAGGGCAAGGGGAATGAAAAACATTCCTTCCAAGGTCACAGAGACTGTTTGCTTTTATTAAAATTGTCATTAGCTCTTAATTGCCCTTATGGAACATTAGCTTTGAAATTTCCTGCAGAATCAACTGTGTGTAAATCACTTTGTTCAATCAAACTTTTGACCTTTTCAAACATACATTGTGATGTCCCAGGACACTAAGTATTTCGGACTGCAGATTTAAATCATGAAACTATCCCCTCTAGCTAAAAAAATATTCTTTCATCTAAGTTGTGTATGGCAAGTATTCTGTTAGCCCACAGTGTCTTTTTCCCAGCAAGTCTTTCATTTTTCCCATTTATTAATATTTTACATGAGCATAGAAACCAGCTGGCTGAGTAAGCTGGATTCCACCAGAAGGTGTTTCAAAGTGACTTTGAGACAGTTGTCTCCAGATGAAGTACCTTAATATAATTTTTTTTAAAAGCTGTCAGTTAACTATACAGTGGAATAAGAGCTAAGTGGAAAAAAATTAAAAACAACAACAGTGTAATTTTAAGATGGTCAGAGAGGGGTAGCCAGGAGCCACAAGTACCAAATCTAGATCAGTGATTTTCAGCCTGGAGATCCCTCTGGCTCTGTGGGGTCTATGAGAAGAGATTGGGGGAATCATGCATGGATATGCTTGTAATAGCAGCAGACTGCTGGACTGGGGAGAAAATACCTGGAAGAGTGAGCTATGAAGGGAAAATTCACCATGGTATGTTTTGGGAGAGGCAGGCTGGGCAGCAGTACAAATGAACTGTGCTGCCGGGGTCTGAGATGCGCTATCAGCCTGTGTGGTCTTCCTCTGACTCTGGGAAAATACAAGTACTTTTGAAAGTACAGAGCTCTGTACTTTCTGCATTATTGTATGGTTTCTGCATTATTGTATGGTACAAACAGGGTTGGAGGGATTGCCATCTCGATGGCAAACACATGAAAAAATGCAAACAGTGTGTTCTTTATGGGTGCACTGGAATGAGGCATTTAAGGTAGCAGGTTTCCTCCTGGTTCTGGCCTTCCAAATCAACAACACTGTTTTATAACCACTGCCACTTGGGCAAGTTACACAAGATGACTGCCATATAAGATGTCAGAACGTGTTCCCCTCTCCTCCTTGAGTTTGTCCCCCTTTAACTTTTTATATCTTTTTCACAATAGAATATCTCCAGGTACCTACTTTTGACAATTATAATGTAACTCATGTTGACATCCTCTCTTGTTGCTGTCAAAGTCTTTTGTGGAACCGATTTAAGGCTTTATAGGGAATTGAATAGCTTCCTATGAGGACAGGAAAGAAGGAATCTCCTACTATATGAAATATGTGACAGAATGCACACTGAGCTCTTTGTATAATCAGGCTTTCATCTGCATCCTCACGCAAGCTGAAAAAAATTTTTGCAAAGAGTTTTTAAGGTAAGTTTTGAAGTGACGTATTTTTTTGGTGATCAGAAATGAAACAAGTCTCTAGTGACACTTTCAGAAGATTTTTTTTTTGCGGCACAGCCTGCTTGTAAATTTGTTTCATAAGACAGCTGAGTTGCTGGTGCTGCACAGGAACATGGGTTTTCATTTTTTAAATGTCCTGTTGTTGCATTGGAGCATTCAGAGTGAATATGCTTCTGTGTGCTCTGAGAGGAAATGCATTAGGAATAAAAGGTCTGCTAGCAAAATTTTTTATAATATGCTGAACAGCAAATTCTTTTATCAAAGGTCAGAGACCCTGAAATTGCCTTGTCTGTGGAAGAAAGGTTGGTTCTGGTTGAAAATAGAGCTCACTGACAAAAGTCTTGGTAGAGTGAAGCCTGCAGGAGAGCAGAGCTGTTGGAGACACTGGCACAGGCTGGGGCTCTGCAGCCAGGAGCAGGGCTGGAGCCAGTGTTCCTCAGGATTGGATTTGTGCACAAATTCCCTTAGAAGACAAACAGACGGCAAAAAGAACTGGGAGAAATTTTAAAGGTTGCCACATAGGCAAAAAAATCTTCTGAGTACATTTTTTTCTCTGACCATCTGTAATAAATATTGGTTTGGGGGGATATGTAGCTCAAATCAGTGTAGATATAGAACCCAATCATGTTGGGTTCTCCTTGGCATCCCTTCTGTAAAATTTACATATTCATCCCATATCTGGATGCTTTGGGTTTCAGAATTTCTGAGTTCACGTGAAAAATTCAAAGCCAAAGTTGGGTACAGGAGACAACTGGAAGGGCATGTTCCAGGTTTCTTCTGGAATGCTGGTTCTCACCACATGTTTGTGCATGAAGCTGAATTCTCCCCACTGCATATCTCACAAAAATATCAACCATTAAATAAAAGACACTCGGTAAAAGCTAATTCTTGTCAAGCTGTTTATTCATAGTCATGCCTTGGTTTTGGTGGAAATGAATGTTTGGCATCTTGCAGTACCATTCATATGCTCACTTCAAATGTATCATTACAGCTGATCTGTTCAAGAATCCATAGAGCTATTTTTCTTCTTGAGAAATGGTGCCAATATGTGTTCTGCTTGTTCTCTTAAAAGAAATTTCATCTGGATTCAGAGCACTTGTAGGCCAACTTTTATTTCTGAGGTTGGCCAAAGTATAGAGGAGCTGCTGGAGTTTGTGAAAGATTAATAGTGATTATTTAAAGGAGGAAAGGTTACTCAGTGAGGTTAATTCTGAATAAGAGCATGATCAGGTCTTACATTCTTAAGACTTATTTTTAGTATGACTATGATGCTGAGTAAATATGCCTCACTGCAGAACTCAACAGATCCTTTTCCCTCACATTTTTAGGATCTCTGGAGTTTTAGAAAATATTATAATAAAATTTTCTGTGGAAAATAATTATGATGTTTTTTTTACTACCCTCTTTTTCCACTGTGTTTTGGTTTTCTCACTCAGAAATGTTTATGTTTCTTTGGAGGGTTGTGAATCCTCAAGTCAGCCACTTTAACAAATGAGGTGTATGATGTTTAACAGCTACCACTGCTGGTATCTCTGGAAACCGAGCTGGTGCTATTGAAGACTAAATGTGTAGGCATCTAATTTGGCAGCTTGGGAGATGTGCTATTTATATAGGACTTTCCTGTTTCCTCTGTGACTTAATATACCTGGCCAACAAACCCTATATCAAGGTTTTGCTCCATCAGAGATGACAGTGAATTTAATCCCAATACAAACTGAATTTTCAAGCTCTTGCAAAGTCTAAATTCCCATATTAATGTATTTTGGCATTAGCCTAAAGGTACCTGACAATGTAAAACATGCATATAAATGACTGTTTATATCTCTCTTTTAATGTTTATGAATATGAATTGTTTCACATTTAGTTCACTTGTGTGTATTCTTTACTTGTGATTTTAAATAGCATTAAGTTCTCTCTTCAAAATAAAATTAATACTGAAGTAAGAATCTTGGCCTCTAAAATCTTGACAAAAAAGAGATTCTATTTTTAGATTGGTGAATCCACTCCATTTTCATATTCTTGTGTATCTTTTGAGAGAATATATACTCAGAATCCATACAGATGAGATTTGAAGTTAGTTATTCAATGATACTCAAATGTTTCACTTTCCTTAGTGAATTTATTTTTTATTTCTCACTTAAATTATTTGTTCTCAGCTCTAGAGCTGAAACAACTTCTAAATAAATTGAACAAATGGGGGAAGGTGCAAAGAGCTTTTAGAAGCCATTAAGCTATTTTTGCATATTGCAATGCTTTTACATTAGACATCAAAATCTTAACCAACACCTTTCTTTTTTGTTGTTGTTATTTTTGCCCAAGAGAGTTTCCTGAAATGAATATGATGATTTTCCAGACTGCTGAATTGCTGATTCCAGTATTCACTGTGTTAGCAGATACAGGGCAGACTTTGAAAGGGTTTCTTCTTAGTTGAAGTGGAGGCTGAGGCAGAAGGGAGTTTGTCTTGTCTGAGCATCTACTTTGTCTTAAGGTGAAGAATGGAGAAGCTGACAGTGACTGATTTTTTGCAAGAATTCTTTAACAGGCGGAAAAATAGGGGGAAAAGAGCATTTGAAAGAAAGGTGAGTATTTGTGATGTCTCCTAGTTTTAAGAAAGGAGAAAAGCTGCTTCTTCAGAAAATTGGAAGTGGCAGCCTCTGAACTCAGTATTATGAGAAAGAGCAGAGAAGGAGCAGGATTGCAGTTTCTCTGTGGTGATTCTTTCGTTTCTTAGTTTTTGCATTCACTGTTTTTTGCTGCTAAATTTAAGACTAATGAATGGCTAGATCCACCAATTCCTTGTCACATTTCTAGTTTTCCCATTTTGGTTTTCCTTCCGGAATTCCAAGAATCTTTATTCTTACAGTCTCCATTCAATCCCTTTCCTTACTACTCTGTGGTTCAAAAAGCATCCCCTATTGAATACTTTCCTTTTTTTTCCCCCACATGTTTTGTTTCTCCTCATCCTGTTTCTTAACAATATGTTGAGATATTGGGTAAAAGTTTTAAATTTCAATTCAGTATTTTAATGAGTGTTAGTACAGTAAATTTTCTTCCTTTTTAATGTGCAGGCCTGCTTTAGAAGGACCAAACATCTTAAAAACAGGATGATTATTTCTATCACTGCAAATGTTGACTTGCAGTGACACTTGTCAGTAGTAATTCCCTTGTCTGGTAAAAAATAAATTATAGAAGTTGGTTAAGCCAACATCTACTTTTTTCCTTATAGTTTAAGGTGGCTTTTTTGGTGAAAGGTGGTGTCCTTATAATTTGTCACACAAACCTCTATTTAGCAGAAGAAGGAGGAAAAGAGTGTTGAGTACAATCTGTAGTTTGTGCTAACCTGTGGTGTAAAACAGTATTTTACATCATCTATAGCTGGTGCTAAGCTTTATTATCATACCAGCAATTTATTGTCTGTCCTTGCTGATATTGATGATCCTTGTTCCAGGCAGACACGACGGAAGCCAGAAGCACCCGCGGTCACGTACGCAACGTATCGGGGATCTGCAAGGATCAGGCAGCTCCTGAGGAATCAGTCTGAAAGTGGGAAAGGAGAAAAAAGTCCTGACAACAGAAATGCTTCCACAGTCAAAGAAAATGGAGAAGTCCAAACAGCTCTGTCTGTGAAATCAGGATGTCTAATAGAAGAAAATGGAAAAGATGAGGGTAAAGATCCCCAAGATGATGACACATTAAATTCTTCTGCAGTTAGAGTGGGAAGCAAACAGTCTGGTAAAGCTCAGCATTGCTTGGGCAGAAGTAAACAGGAAAGAACAGCAAAGGGCACAACTTCATCTACTGAATCATGTCATGAGTTACACCTAAGAAGTACACCTGCTTTAGCTGGAACAAAAGTTAAAAGGACTTATTCATTAGATTCATTATTGCCATTTAGTAGTAGAAACAGTGGGATCCTAACCAATTCCACTTCCCAGAGTACTCATTCCCTTAAAGTCACATCTGCAAATGATTTGGTTGGAAAAGATGGACTGCCAGGGGAAGCAGAAATACTGTTTCAGAGAGACAAAAATGCCACTTATAACTTTGATAAAGAAAATTACTGTAGTAAAGCAGGTAATGAGGAGTCTCCAAAAGAAATACAGGATGATTGTTTACATTCAGCCAAGTCAAAAAGCAAGACAGTTAATGAAGAAATGCAGGTGGGGAAGGGAGAATTTTGCTGTAATCATCAAGCAGATAATCACTCAGAGCAGATTTTGGATGTCCAGAGACTTCATTTCAATACCACTGCATTTCAGCAGAAGGCAGATCAGCACACAAGGAGTGACAATAAAGATGGTGACCCAAGAAATGGTGATGCACAGAAAATTGTGACAGCTGTGGAAAGAGAGCAAAATGCACAGAACGTTCCTACTACTGTTGTTTTTCCTTTTAATGAACAAGTACCTACTTCACTCAGCATGGAATCCAAAGCAGGAAAGTGCTTGGCCACAGGCAGTCTAACTGCTTCAGTGTCATTTATTGGACATGATGAAGATACAGTCATGGGCAGGGGGACTTGTAATGAAGAACTGAGTGAATCAGGGAAAGCAGTGCATGTACCAAATGGTCACAGGCTAATCCATGTGGAGAATTCTAAGGACACTGCCACACAGCAGACTAGTTTTCCTTGTCCAGGAATGGAGAGTGAGGAAGCAATTAAGGTTTTGCCTGAGGTTGCAGTGGAAAACCTTGCCAATGTGTCACTGGGTGCACATGGGTGTCAAAGTGTGAGAACAAATTTGGATGAGCTGACGGTGCTTCCAAACCGTGAGTCTGCCTCTATGGTGCTTCTTCCTCATTCTGCCTTGACATCTGAAGGAAAGCCTTTGACCAACCATTCTGCTTTCACCCATGAAAAAGATGATGTAGACTTAATTTCTGGATCTCCACCTGTTTCTGAAAATAGGTGTATTAATTTTTCTTCCAAGAAGGAAAACAGCAATAAACTTAGGCTGTCACACACAGTAATTGATTCTTCATCTGACAAACAAGGAAAAATGCTTCCTTCTGCCGCTAACTCTGAAAATGGCCAGATTGCTGTTTCTGAAAAGGACAGCTTTATTTTTCCAACTGCAGAGTCTGAGAGAATAATCCCTGTGAACAGGATGACTGAGGGGCCACCTTGCTCAGGAGGCCTGGGAACTTTGTGCCCAGAAAATTCTCTGGAACCTGAGATTACTTCTCCTATGCTTGATAGCTCTGCTGATGGAGTAGATGCAGAGGTTGTTTGCATCTCCAGGCCCACTTCTCTTCCTCTGGTATCCAGAGAAGCCTCCAACCTTCCTGTTTCTGCCTTGGAGGTGTCCAGCACTGCTCAGGGGAACAGTAATTCTTCCAGTCACAGGGCTAGTGATGGGGCAGATGAGGCCTTCTCCACACAGCAGGCTGACAGCAGTGTCCTGGCAGAGGCAATTCCATCACCCATCTGTCCCTTGAAATCTTTGGAAACTGCATCCAAGCCAGCCTGTTCTGAGACTGTGTGCAGGGATGCTGTGGGACAGGTGATTCTTGGTTCTTCACCTCTCTTGGAAGCCCCTTCTGGCCAAAAAGCTGCTGCACCTGCCCAGGCAAATGGGCTGTGTTCTGGGAAAGGATGGGGAGATACCGATGTGAAGGGACAAGAATGTTCTTCTTTCCCAGATGCTGATGTTTTGCTGAAAAAAGCTGAAGAAATAGTGGACTTGGTTTTACACTTGGCTACAGAAGAAATAATAGCAAAAGAAGGGTTTGGTGTCTGCCAGCTTTGTGGGAGCAAGGATAGTTTAATAAATACAGATATTGCAAATTATCAGAAGGCTGAAAGTGTACAGCTGGCAGCAGGAGAAATCCAGTCAGCTGTGCAGTCATTAAAAGATTTTAATGAGATCGGTGGAGGAGCCTCATTTTCATTTACAGGAAATGAAAGAGTGGATACAAATAATCAAGATGAAAAGATACTGTCTTGCATCCCTGATAAAATTGACCTAAATAGGACACTAGCGCTAAAGGCAAAAGAAACAGTTGATGAGGTCATTAACTCAGCCATACAAAAACTGACATCCGATCAGCAGCCAGGCACTGAGAGGAAAAGGCTTTCTGGAAAGGTTCAGCCTAAACCTGAGGCTGAAATGCCAAAGAATTTAAGTCTGGCTATGTGGTTTCCTGCCAACATTCAGGAACCAGCAGAGATGGGTGAAACTCAGACTGTAGTTGTAAACTGTGAAAAGGCAGATTGTTCAGGTCCTCCTTTGCTTCCAAGTTGTATGGAAAATGGCATAGGCTGCCCCCAAAGAGATGAAAAGGTACCAAATAACACAATTACTTGTCAAACAAATGGATTTATTCCCTCTGGCAGTTTAGCAAGGCCTGAATCAGATCTTCTGACACGACCAAAAGAGAGACACTTTGGAAAGGTGTGTGACGATGTGGCTGCAGCAGAAATGTGTAGCAAAGTATCAGCAATAAGTAGAAAATCTGATGGAACTTTACATTTTAGAGATGGAGATGCTACTGTGCCTGAAGAAACCCTTTTACCATTGCAGTTAAAAGGCTCATGCAATAATACAAATAAGCCAGAGTGCACACTGCTGCCAGCTGTAAATATTAATTTGTCATCTTTTATGTGTGGTGAAGAATGTATTGGCCTGCAGAGTGACTCCAAAGATAAAAGCAACCCTCAGATGTCTCTGGAAAGCAATGCAGAGACCAGTCTGTATGAGCACAATGGGAAAGAGGCTGCAGAGGAAGTACCTGTACAAGTAAAAGCAACCTTACAAAATTCAAAGGCAGTGGAGAGTGAAGAGGAACTAGCAGAAAGAGCAGATGAGGGAGCAGAGGTTAGTACTGGATTAGATACACAGTCCATGGTACCTGAACTGTCTGGTCCTGGAGAGGGCAGTGAAGGAAAACACTGCTTCAACACAGTCTTCGCCCAAAATAATGAGAATCTGAAGCAGGCAGAAATGAAGGGTCAAGACATGGAGAGAAATTATCAGCTTGAAGAAAATGGCCTGGGATGCAGCAATGACATGAAGGAACCAACAGAGCTTTTGGCCTCTTCCCCTCTAATTGAACAGTGGGAAAACAGTTCTTTTACCATCATTTACGAAGGTGCTCTTCAAACTGAGAACAAACCTGTCTCAACTGATGAGATGCAAATTGCTTCTCTTTCTCCTTCTGATTTGCCTTCAGATGATACAGATCATCTGAGGTGTGATGGAGCAAGGAATAAGCAGGAGTCAGTCTGTCTTTACGGGCAGGGCAGCAAGGTGAACGAGGCAGCAGAGAGCCGAGGCTCGGAGTCGTTCCTGAGCGTGGAGGCCAAGCGCTACAGAGTTTATCCTTTCTCTCTGTCTCCCATCTATGAGGATGACAGCTCCCAGGAAGATCTGCTGTCCACAGATGTGTCTCCAGAAAGCCATGCTGGGGGAGCCTCCAAAGACAGCTCTGACCACACCTCTGTGCTCTCCCTCCTCCAGTCTGTATCTGAGCGCTTGCAGTTCACTGCTCGCTTCAGTGAAGAGGAAGAGGACGAGGAGGATGGGGTGGAGGAAGAGGAGGAAGAATCTTCATACGAGGAAAATATTCTTGATGTTGAGAGAGAAGACAGCTGTGTTTCCAGGCAGTGCAGAGGGAATTTCAAAGCAACCCCTCAATCAAATGACCAAAGTAGATCTTTTCTTGAACAGTCGTTTCTTCTTTCAAAAGAACAGCTTGATTCACAGGAGCAAGCAGAACAGTTTCCAGATGTGTCTTCTCCCAGTCAGACAATTTGTAAACCAATTCCAGAGAAAGCTGATGCTGCTGTAACACAGCCTCCTACAAGTGTGTACTACCAGTACTTGAAATCTGCCAGAAAAGGCTCTTCTGAAAAGGGGACCAGGTTTGGAAGCATTCTCCAGGATATGCTGCAGCCAAAGATTCATTGGTTTCAAGACAATACCATGCCAAAGTTGGGAGAATTGTCAGAGGTAAGATGTCATGTCATGTAATATTTATAATCAAAGTGATTAGCCCAGATTGAAAGTTGCTGCCTCCCTGTCCTCCTTGCTACCTTTTAATTAAGTTTTTATCAGAAAAGTAATCAAAAGTTTAACAGAAGTTATTAGGCTTTTTAAAGTCATGGTTTTAAAAAAAAGTCTTCTGATAAAATAATTTTTAAAAGATAACAATCTTGGTTCAGCACACAGGTGAAAGTGATTTAGCTGTGAAATAGAATATGTGAACAGAAGGTAAAATAGAGAAATATGCATAATAAAAAGTCTCTATAATAGCACAAGACAGACTTTTCCGTGTTAAGGACATTTCAACCTGAAGATGATGGAATTGCCTTTTATATGAAAATTGTTCTTTTATTTCTTTTTTCTTCTGAGATTTATAGAGCTGTCTTGTCCAAAAAAATATATAAGTATCAGCTTACTGGGCTCTTTGATTGTTTCATCACAGTGTCTTCTACAAACCATAGCTCAGTTAGCAAGTAAATAACATAGCTGCTTCCATAGATTAATATTCTTTTTTTAGTTTGCTTAAAGCAATGGCAAAGGAGAGTATGGAAACAACTGTTCCCATCTTTAGAATCTGAAAGTGTCACACAGACCAAGTGTGTAACTGAAGAAGTCTTTCCACGATGTTGGGAATACTCCAGTCTGTGTTAGATGTATCTTTTGTTCTTTCCTCTGTTAATAAATGCAGTTTATTGTTTGCTGGGAAGGGGTAATACATTTGTAAAGGTTGTAATTTCCATAACAGCTCTTCCTTTCTAGCACATGCTGCTTTCTGCTGATTGACTCTGTTAAATAATTTATACCAGCTCTGAATGGCAGTGAAACAAATCTTGTTTTTTTCTACTAAAGACAGTTGTGTACATATACAGAAATAGTGGACCCAGAATAATCTGCCTGTGCTTTGTGCTGCTGTTGCAGTTGTTAATAATTGTTTGCCATGTCCTTTTAATTTCAGAACATCATTGACAGGGCAAGTCTCAAATACAACCCAAGACCAGGGAAGGTAAGCAGAGTTTGTGTCACATAAATCAATATGATGCATAGAAGAATTTGTCATACTCTAATTTTTGAATGGAAAGCATCTGAAGTTGTTAGTCTGATTTTCTGTATTTCTATGTATTAATAGCTTGTTCTTCCCCATGCTGATAGGGAGAATATATTATTTAAAATCCTGCCACTAGTAATTTTGCTTTCTTTCTCAGCAATTGTTTTCATTGATTAGAGTGTTTCATAAAGGAAGAAACTGTGTAGCCTCTCAGTTGAGTGGGCACAAATTGCAAGCAAAAAAATAACAGTGCTCTGTGTTGAAATGGGCCCTCATTTGCCTGCATTGTGTATTGTTTCAGATTATTATTTATGATACTTATGGCAACAAAAGTAAACAAGAAGTTCATTCTGATGTGCTAGATGCCTCATCGTGGATCTTTCCCACTGGAACAGTACTTAGGATAATTAGAGGATGGTAAGAAATCCAGGTCATATTTAAATAGAGTCTTTCCAAAAGACTGCATGTGTGTTCCTCATGTATTTTTATTTCTTTTATTTATGACACATGTCCCATCTGCAGTAGTGTCTTTCTCTTGCTTTATAATTAAACTGATACCAATGAAAAAGCATAAAACAGGGCTTTAAATGCTGCACAAAAAAAAATATTATTTCTCCTGGGAGCTAACTTCAAACAGAAAGTTTCTAATAGAGCCACAAGTGAGTTTAGAGCTCTTGCATGAAATGCTGAGCCAGTGCAGCCATAGTCATGATTAGAAATATGTGTATTAAATAAAAAAGGTGGATTTTTTACAGTTCAGTTTCACTATATAGTAGCTGTTGCAAAAGGACCATCAAATGAACATTCTCAGCTGCTAGTTTTAATGTGGCATTGAAAGGAATGTGGATACAGAAGGATATATACAAGGACCTTAAAGTTAGCAAGTGTTCCTTAATTTGCTTGGGGAAGCTGGGACCAGGTCTGTGTCAGTTGCTGCATTGGAATTTAATTGGTGGAGCTTCCAGGGAATGTTTCTGACTGGCAGCCAGGCATGCCACATTTATGCAGTTTTGAGGCAGCCTTGTGTGGTTTTGCATACATTCCTTTCACATCCTAAGAAATGCTGAATGCCATTATTAGTATGTTTTATGCCTTTTGTTGTGTCTGCCTGAACAAGACATGTTTTGATGTGACAGTTAATATATTTCCTCGTAAATATATATCCTGGTAAAACAAGGCTGTTCGTTCACATTGTAGTTTAGCTGTATTTTTATTTTATATTTTGTCCTGGAGAAGAACTGTGTATTTTACTTTTCAATACCAAAGTGAATATGACTATTGAGGGACAGCATAAGAAAGATGTGATATTTGTCTTGGTAAGAAGAGCTTTTTCCTGAACTTTCCATCAGTAGTGCTCTACCAGCAACGACTCAGCTCATTTTATCATTATTGCAGTTGGATTTTTTATGAGAAACCAAAGTTCCAGGGTCGAAAACATGTACTAGAAGAAGGAGAAACTGTGCTGGATCACCTTTGGGATCTCCCAGGCATAAAACATCATCAAAGAAACCTCACAGTTGGTTCAATCAAACACGTAACAAAGGTACAGACTTTATCCACAATATTCTCACATTCATAATTGATTTGTTGGTCACAGTGGTGTATTCCCATCAATGGGCAATGCGTGTGTAGTGTTCCTGACTTTATTCAAATTTGCTGTGACTCAATTTTTTCACTTTTTGGGTGATCAATTCCAGGGCTTTCGCTGCACTAAATTTCCCTTTCTTCCTGAGTTAATAAGCAGGTGGATTATGTTTCTTTGCCATCACCCTTATGTGACACAGGTTCCCCTGCTTTTTGATATTTACCTGTCCAGTTATTTGACATTAAATGGAATCAATTCATATTTTTGAAGAAGTTTTTATCTTAAGCTGTCTGCTGTGTCTGTATGCCTTCTGCTTCAGGAGTATTTGGGTTTCCAATCGTGTTTGTACAATGTAGCCTCCAAAAACTGCCTGCCATTTCCTCTACAGCTTTTGTGCCATCTGCAGGATTTCCACTTGGACCAGTAGTACACCTACAGCACATGCTCTGCCTACAGCCATCAGTTTAGAAGGCTTTTTGTTGGAAAGATAAGAATCAAATGTCTAAAACAAAATATAATGCATCTGTTGTTATTCAGTGAATGAGGAATATATTTTCCAGATCTTGTGATTTAAGAAGACTTAGTGGTCTCGTTGTTCAGTGTAACATTCCAGTTACTCAGAGGGCAGTAGCCCTTGCTGTGAGTGAATTATCATTTGTATCACAGTGTGAAAGGTTTTCAGTAAAGTGGTTTCTCTGTTCTCTGCTGGTATAGAGGCCATTTTAAAATTGATAACCTTTTTGTCATCAGTACAGGGGCATAATGGCATAACCATTAGAAACACTTTTTCATTCTCTTAAAAAACTTAAAAAATTAATTAATTCAAAAGTGGCTAACTGAAGGCAGGAAGAATGAAGTTAACATTTATTTGAGCTAAACAAATTAAAAGCCTTTGACGTATCTTTGATATCAATGTTGATCATTAATGTGGAAGACAACTAAATAAATGAAGGTATTCCACGATAACAGCCGAGGGAACCTGGATGTGTCTTGGGTATGAAAGAAGACTCTTGGATAGGAAAGATAGTGTGTTTAACTTCCTCATGTCTGATAAAAACCTTTGCAGTATAACTAGATAGGTTTGACTTGTGTTCTTCTTCCAGTCTGTAGTTCATTTATATAGAACACAGATGGAAAGCTTTGTTACTGTACACTAGTTCAGTAATAAACACTTTTCTCATGTAAATTAAACCTCTAGCAGGTGTGGTTGGTGAGTTTAGTGCCCTCACTAGGCCAGGTTTTGTGCTCTAAACTTTGACTCATGAAGGCATCCCTCCTTTTTTAGGTTGTTTTTTAGTTGCTGTGGAACTGCTTTTGGAAGGTAGTTTCCCAAAGTGCTTCCTTATTTATTTATTTTTGTGAAAAATATAGGCTTTATTTTTATTTGACAAATAGGGGATTCTTTTTCAGGCAGCTTGTGTGTTTTACTGCCATTTTCTTTTTCATAGGCTGTCACTGTCTTTTCTCCAGAGTAGTTTGGCCATACTGGCTTTGTGTCCAGGTTGTCCAGCTTGTCTTCCAGTTTTTCAAGTAGGTTTTTTTATGGTCTTTGTTTAATGGCTGCTCTGTTGCCTTTAGTTATCAGATTTGATCGTTGGCTAAATATTTGAGAAGAAAACAGCTTGCCAAGAAGAGGAAAACCAGATTTTTACTAAGGAAACTGTAGGAGGTACATTTAATATTTTATTTTTTTACTAGCATATTGACTGAAGAACAGTCTGCCAGTAGCTTTGTGCTCTTGATTTGGCTTCAAGCCTCCCCAAAAAGCAGAGATTTTGTTAACATTTTGGTTAGCTTGTGGCCTGGCTAGCTGTGGATATGCATTAGGTATATCCATGTGTATTTAATTTCAAGAAAATCGTGGGGAGGAGGTTCCAAAGAAACAGATTGTGCAACCAGTAAAATGAAGACCTGTCTGAAATGATGTGGAGACTGATTTCCTCTAAGGCTAGGCAGCCTGAGCCAGGGCTTGCAAAGTCTGCCTGCACACCCACGTTCAGTGCAGCTCCTGCAGCACAGTCTGTTTAGCCAGGTCAACTCTCTGGCCTACTGTAAATACATATTTTGACCTTTTTGCACATATAGGGCTTTTTTCTGTCTGTTTCTGGAAGCCCAAAGAGGGTGCTAAATGTTATGTTCCCAAAACTGAGAACCAAGAAGAGTTCCTGACACCTGCATTCTGGAATTGTCTTGTGAACCACTATTTTGCAAGGTGACAAGGGATCCAAAACAGCAGTTTATAATCACTGTCTACAAGATGGTTAAGTAGGGAATACCTGGATTCCTTGTGGAGTCTCCTTGAGCAAAGCTCTTTGTAATGAGATTATTCACACTATTACATGAAGGGTGTGTTTCTTTTGTTTGTGTGGTTTGCCGGGTGAAAAGAAGCTCATAATTTAAGCAGGGACTACTTTGTCAGATGCCATAGGAAGACACCTAGCAGCTTCAGATGGTCTCATTTGCTGGCTGGTTTTTACAGGACAGTAATCATTTATTTCCTTTGTATTATTTTATTTACCAGCTCTTTTTAGTTCTGTAGCTGGGTTTGGTGGTAGTGGGTGGTAGCAAGAGTGGTACAGTGCTGGAGCACTGGGAGCAAGAATCATGAATGGGTAAAAAAGCCTGGAGGACCAACAAGTCCAATTAAAAAAAAAAAGCTCCAGAAGCAGATAGCATCCTAAAGACAAAGTATGTATCTAAATGAAAATGGTGTCTAGACTGTTACTACAAAGCAATCATGTGAATATCAGAACTAATTAGGCGTGGTTTTCAATAGGCCCTTCTCTCATCCTGTTTTGGCAGTTCCCTTAAGAAGCCAGACTTTAGTCATTCTTTGTCCTGTTGTTGACACAAAACTACCCCAGTTAAACAGGCTGATTTGTTCACTTCAGTCACTATAGCTGACAGGCCCAAGAAGAAGACCTAACAGTGCTGAGTTTATTTAGCCCTGCTGGAGCTGTTAGGGCTGTAATCCCAGGTCCAGAAGAAAGATAAACAGCCAAGACCACCTTGAGAGGGTTGAAGGCTTTAGGTCTGTCACTTCTGCTGGACTTCTTGGTCAGCCTAGAAAAATGTCAGAGATGCCACTGAAGAGGAATATTTAGTGCTAAAGGCTTAAGGGTTGTGTTAAACCTCTTCAGAAGGAGCTTTCACCTTTCTGATGAGGGCCATGTTACTCTTTTGGAGGTGTCTGTAAGTGTTCCACATGCTTTGGAAACATCCCAGCTCTCTTAGGACCACGAGGGAAGCACAGGCATTCCAGGATGGCTGTGTGGAGGCAGGAGGAGAATACCACAGAGTAAGGGAGGCAGAGGGGGATGCCTGGAGGCTGTGACCTACCTAAGCATTTGCTGGTTGTGTATTATCACTGGAAATGAGCACAGCTGCCTAATCTGTTTGCTGTGCTTTGTATTCTGTTTTAGCCTCATGTGTCTGTAGGATAATGAATGGCGTGAGTTTGGACTGCTTGTGATGGGGGATGGCACAGTTTTGGGGCTGGGTTTAGGGAGGAAACCTTCCAGTTTGGGATCTGGGCTGAATTACTGTGGTAGCAATTCTGCATGTTAATAGTTGTACATGTATGTATCTTATTTCCAAATCTTGTCGCCTTGCAGATGACAAGGCTTTGGACTGAAGGATCTAGTTCTCCACCTGACTGCTGTCATATTTGTGTGGTTTTCATTTTGTTCCTAAAGATGGTGGCTTTTTTGGGAATGTTAAAGGAGGCTCTGAAAGTAATGAGGGCTGTTAAATATGCCAAGGCAAATATGAACATGCTGGGGCCAGTATTTACCAAGCTAAGTTTGTATGCTTGAGTTGTATAAATTAATAGCATGGCACAGAGTGTACATCTGCAAATATATAGCATTCATCTCATACAGTAATAATAAATGTTACTATTTTCTGAAGTCTGTGCATCAGAACAGGTAAATTGAACTCCATATTTAAGTCAAAATGTGTATTTGTGACTTTAAAAAAATGTGCTTGGAAAAAGTGATGTACTTCTCACTCATCCATGCTACCACCTTTAAAAATAAGTATTTGAATTGGTTTTGATGAAGACCTAATCAAAAATGCCTTTATTATGTGGCACTTCATGAAAGAAAATTGTGGATTTAATCTAGGACACACACAAAAATACAATCAATATGAGTAGAGGGTTTTTATTGCTCTCAAAATCTGGCTGGAGAGAGATGGTGATAGATAGGAGACACTTTATTACAAGTGCTTGTGCTTTACCTACCCTGGTACATTTGTCATCTCTTGAGCTGGAGACTGCCTCATGCGCTTCAGAGTCAGGAGAGCAGACTTGAAAAGAGCTTACAGACTGGCTTCTTCCAATGTTAAATGAAAAACAAAAACAAAAGCCTCCTACTGAATTAAAATTAAACATCTTCCATCTCACATTCTGTCTGAGCCCGCAAGCAGATACTTTAATTTTGCTACTTGTCTAGTCTTGTAGGTACTTTGTTTCAGAATTTATCTGAAGCCATTAAGAGGCTGGCATCATTATTTGTGGAATTCTAGGTGCAACTTCCGATTTTCTGGATCAAGCTTTATTGTTGGGTTTATAAATTTCAGGCTTCTTACATATCAGATATTTTTAGGAAAAACCCCACAGACTTCAAATATTTCTCAGCTGTGATTTAATAAGATACATATACATGTGTATTTTATGATTTCACATGTATATGTATCTTATTAAATGGTACATATATATGTACCATTTAATAATATACATATACGTGTGAAAACAATGGGGAGATTTTAATTTTTTTTAACCTTGTCTAGCAATACACTTAGAAGTAAGTAATGGAGTTCCTTAGCATTTTCACATAAAGCAGCATTGTACTAGAAAGTTTTCTTTCCTAGTTTTTGTGGGTTTGTTAATCTGAAAATAAAAGTTCCAGTATTGCAATTTTTCTCTAAAAACAAAGAGTGAGCATTGTTTGCAAGGTACGATGCAGAGGAAATGTGATTGTGCAGGAGGGAGAGCTGCCAAAGCAGTATTACTGTGTTACCTCAGGTCTCAGAATGAAAGTGAAACAATACCCTGAAGTGCATCCATTCTAATTGCCACACTTAGTGCTGACAGTTCAGTAGCTAATGAAAAAATCTTGCTAACAAAGAAGTGGGATGTTACCCCCTGAAACCCCACTAAAAACCCACGTGCAAAAGGACAGCGCTGCAGGTGCTGTCATGAGGTGAGGTGCTGTAACTTCCAGGGCTTTTGTGCCCTGTTGCTGGGTTTCTCTGCAAGCTCTTGTGTTCTTCCTTTCAGAAGCCATGGTCCATGCAGGATCTCTGTCCTGGTGTGCCCCTCCTGGGTCCTCACCAAATCCAGAAATGAAGTGCTTCCCTCAGAGACCCCTCCTCATCACTCTTCTCTAGCACACGTGCAGGGGGAGTCTTTCTCCTTTCACTGTTAGGATTTTGGGAATCTCTGTTTGCTGTCCAAGCCCTCTGTCCTAAAGCAAATGGGCCTGTGGGTCAGGAGGAGAAGGGGAAGTGTTCTGGGAGGTTACCACTGAGAAATGAAGGCTTCCAACTGCACATGTGAGCTGCCCTTCACTGTTCTGGAGCACCCTGCTGAAACAGGGACTTGCAGAAGATCCCCATTGGCTCACAATGTGTTTGAGTGCTGGGGAGGAAAGTGTTGGCAATGCATGTTATATATGTTATTTATATGTTATATAAATACTGCAAAATGAGGATGGCTCAATAAAATCCCTGCAATTTCTAGAGAAGAGCATGTGGTCGACAAGTTTGTTCTTGTCGTATCTCTCAGTAGTAAACCTCCTGGAAGGAAATAGAAATAGTTGCTTTGTGGTAATAGGAAAATTGCTTAAGTGTCTGCTTAACAGAATAGATGTTTTCTAATACTGATTTTTTTTCCTTTCTTCATCTAATTCTGTAGATTTATTTAGCACAACAAAAAAATTGAACTCCTATGGCTCGATACTGTAGTTGGATTCTACATTACAGAACTTGATAGTCATGGAGGGGTGGAGGTGGGAATGTGATAGATGTTTCTGGGAAGTTTTAGTTAATGCATGCATCATGTGTGTTATGGAAGCATTGACTTTTAAAAGGGAAGAAGTCAGTATTATAATGTTGTTCAGTTCTTTGGTTGGAGAATGTTTAAACTGGCCTTTTTGCAAGTAGCCTGACAGCCATAAATTTCTTCTTTGAAAATCAGTGGGAGCTGGAAATTTACCTCCTTTAGCTTTTCTAAAAATTCCAGCCTCCATTTGAAAAAGAATAAAACCCTTCCATTATATGAAGCCTGGAGAAGGGTGAGAAGATGGAGCAAAAAAGGGAATGTTTGGGGGCAGAGTCTGCAAGTGTGGATAAGCATTACCCTTTGATTTGTTTCCACAGGACTGTGGCATTCCAGAGGTGGAGTTCTGCCTGGCAGCTGGTAGTACAGAGGGGCTTCCCATCTGCATACAGAGTGCAGTTGCCAATTTAGAGGAACTGGATGTTGAGAAAAATCCTTATATAAGAGTCAGATCAGGAGTGTGAGTACTGAACCTTTTTAACACCATTTTGCCAGCAGGTAGAAGAGTAATGGGGATTAAAGAGTCAGGGGATGAAACTCAGCAACATGAACAATATTTAGGGGGTTTTCCTGGAAATCAGTAAACATACATTTAATATTCCCAGCCCTACACATCAGCATTGTGCTCTGCGGGCTCCTTGTTTGAAGGCATTTTTTCCTAGTTTGCTGGCAGAAGTCTTCAGTAATTCCATATTTGAGTAGCTTTATGAATAGAGGAAGCAACTCAGCTATAATTAGCTTTTATTTCATTGGAGAACAGATCCTGTCTCCCAAGTCACCCACCATGTTATACCCATAACACTGTGGCTGAATACCAGAAAATGAGTGTTACATCATCCCAGCATTTCTCAAGCTACAGCCATATCCTGACATTCTGGAGGGAGGTGATGCAATATGGCAGAGGCCCTTGGGTAGCCCAGAACTTCCTGTATTGAGCAGAATGGGCTGTTGTTCCCTGGGGCAAAACCTCACAGTTCCTGAAGTTTGGGAGTTGTGTGGCTCTTCCCATAAATAATTGCGGAATGACATTAGCTCTTTTATTACACAAGTCTTGCCTTTCCACGTGAGCCAAGTCTTCCTTCCCACAAACTCACAGTGTGTCTGTGAAGCTTGGGGTGGTAAAGAGTTAAAAACACTCATGTCTTAGTTTTGACAAAACTTTGTAGTTTTAAGAAAATCGCTTTCCATATGGCTCCTTGCCTCTTCCTCCATTCCTTGTGTGGTCTCCTAAGCCTCTGTCCAGCTTCTACATTCAGCTTTCTTTTTGATTTAAAACAGTCTGAAGGACTCCCAGCATTTTTAATCTTCATGTCAAAATTACGATGGCTTTTCAAAGGACTGTTGTAAATAATCATACTTTAATAATTTCCGCTGAAAAAATGACATGGGATTGATGTAAGAAGCCTTTTAATTCATAAGATGATAAACTTAGATAAAATTCAATGCAAATGTCTCATCCTCAGTGCTGAAATTTTTTTGTATACTCATAGAGTAGCAAGCTGGCTTTTTTAAGTGAGTGAACAAATTGGTAATTTTCTTCTCTTTCATTTATATTTAGCTTGGAGTAAGAAAAAATATTTGAGATCTTCCTAGCAGTGATGTTGCCAGCATATTTAAATACAGCTTTGTTTTGATGTGCTGTCCAGAACATTATCTAGCTCTTATGAGTTCAAAAAGGAGAATAATTTCAATAAGATCTTTGTATTATGAACTTACTGGGTCATTTATCCTTACTGTTCTAGATGGCTTGCTTATTCAGACTTGAATTACAAGGGAGAGATGACGGTTTTGGAAGAATGTGATTCACCACCTGAAATTCCTTCAGCAGATGTAAAATCTCTGCGTCCCCTAAGAATGGTGAGGACTTCACAACTCCCTAATAAGTTGTGTGCCTTCCTTTTTTTAATTGGTGCTTCCCCAAAGATTTTGACCTAAATACAACTTGGGCTCTGATGTTCATTCTGGGTTAATCTTCCGTGGTGTGTTTGCTTTGGTCACTGTGACTTGTTGGGCTTCTGCACCCTCCCAACATCTTCCTGGGATACTGCTGTTTTTGGGAGGAGGTCAAATAAGACAGAAAGGCTCTTCATTTTATTCCCTCCAACACCAATTAATTAGCCAAAAAGCCCTTATGAAGTTTTTGATTCTTTTTTCAGTTAGGGTCTGCTGGGGCTGGAAGACCAGATAAAGAGTTTATTACCCATTTATTACCCAGTATTTCTCTGACCACAGATTGCACACAAATCTGGGGAGGTGCAGCTGTTTTTTATGTTGACAGACAGACACTTGGATGTGCATGTGAGAGAGATGGGAAAGGGTATAACACAAATTTTATTGTGCACATAGCAGGCCTATGGAGAGAAAGTTTAAAAGCCATAAAGGAGTAAGACCTAATAGCTGTCTCTTATTCCCTCACAGAGCATCATTCGCTAACATTTCCAGAGAAGATGCATTTGTTGTATTTGCTCTTTGACCATAAACGTGAATATGTCAGACGCTATTTTCTCTCTCTCCTGCTGTTTTCTCTCTGTTCTAGTATTGCACCATTTATGCTTTAGAAATTTGAAATGCATACAAAAAAGCTATAAAAGTTAATTGTAAAAAATGGTCAATATCAATTAGTTTAAAAACACGTAGTAAATATTTACTTTAGGATTCTAGACCACGAAGGGGTATTTTTAAATACCTTGCAGTCTCTGATGTGTTTGTAGGTCAGGTTTATAGTGTGCCTGGCCTTTTGAAATCTATAGCCAGCACTGAAAGTGGTGAATATAATTGCAAAGACTTCACGCTCTGATAGTGCTATAAAACACATGTCAGAGTGTAACTTCAAGTTTAGTATAAATAACTGTTTTTCCCCATCTGTTTTTAGGGTGGACTAAAGGTGCAAATGCCAATGAATGTCAAGGTAAGCACAGAGGGCATTGAGAATAAAATAAAAGCACATTGGGAATATAAAATCTTCATGCAAGCTGCTTTCCTTTTGTTTGGTGTGTGATCACTGATAACTATTCAATGCTTGCTGCTGAAGAAAAATTCCCTAATGCTGTCAAGTTCACTTGATGTTTGATGAGGTGTAAAAGTACCAGTAGTTTGTTTTTCACATATTAGGAAAGTGTGAATTTGCTATAAAATGAGTTTTTCTGACTTGACACATTAGTCACTGTAATGATAGTGGGATTGGGGGAGATTTTCCCATTTAACATACTGAGTTTAAAAAAGAAAGGAGAGGGAAGGGAGGAAGAGGACAGGAATAGGACCCTTCCATCCTAGCCCCTATTCCAGTACAAGAGTTGAGAGAGAGACCATGATCCTTCCATGATCTGAGGAGCTGAAAGCTGATCCAGAGCTATTGCTCCTTTTTCCTCCTTCTAAAAAAAAATTAACACTTTAGGTAACTTTTAATTATACAAATACATGCATGACTTGGGTGTTTTTCTGATGAATGCTGCAACAGATATAAATGTTGTTAATAGCTGATCTGTGGGATTCAGCAGATGAGGAACTTGAAGGGACTGTTAACTGCAGTCATGGAAATAACTTCAGCAAAGTACAGGGAGAGGTTTCTTGTCTGCTCTTGAAGGATTCAGCTCAACATCATGTTTTCTAGATAATAATATATGAGAAAAGCCGCTTTGGAGGATGGTCCAAAGAGTTTTCAGAAAACATCACTTCTGTCCCAGCACTGTTTGGTAGTGAAGAGGAGTTTCAGGAAATTGGATCACTACGTGTAATTGGTGGAGTGTGAGTATATTTCACTTTTATATTTATTTATAAAATAGAGAAGCATAACTAAATGCTTAGAAGTGCTAACTAAGGGATGATTGGAGTCTTCCACAGGTGAAATGTTTTGAAAAGAAGGGAGTGTGTATTTCTTTTATTATCAGCTCTTCAATTATCTGCCTACCAAGCTAAATCTGTGAAAGGTGTGAAGTCAGTGTTTGCCATTTGGATGCCAATAAATTAGGCCACTTTGTTCACACAGAGCTTTAATTTGTATTGCTTTATACTTCTGGTAGTCTCTACTTAATTGACTGAAATGACCTTGGGAAGGTGTGGTCAGTCTTCAGTATGACATTTTAATACCTCTGAAAACCACAAACTGTTTTATTGTCTCAATGGTTTTCCTCTGCCAGCTGTTGCAAGTTATCTGGCATTGGGTATGTGCTGTTATTTTCATTAATTGAGGCACTGGATGGATTCTGTGTTGCCCTGCCCCTCCCTGTATCACACACAGAGGACTGTGTCACAGGGTGATGCTCTGAGGTAAACTCAGCACCAGCCACCGACCCCTCATGTTGTTCTTTCACCCTCTCCCAACAGGACAGGACTGTCTGAGAGCAGGCAGCATGGTTGCTGCTTCCAAAGACTTCAGTAATTCAACAGTTTTCAGAAAATCTTGCTTTTGTTTCCTAAGGGATTTTCCACTTGAGCATAAAGATGGAATAACATGCATCCTTTCAGGCTTGTCAGAATTTTACGAGCACTAAATTCAAAACAAACTTAATTGTTAATACTCAAATAATCTCTTCATAAGTGCATTGTGTGTTCACTATCTGGGAAGCCTCAGATTATTAAAAATCATTGTTCTGTCTGTTGTGGCAGCTTTTATTTTTAGTTCTGTGGTAACCTAAACAGCTGAATTAATGTAAACCAAATGGTACTAAAAGTAAAGCTATTCCTGCCTGCCAAATTTCACTGCCAACAGAATTTGTACAGAATTAGCAGTTCTAATATTTACAAGGAAGCTTTAATGAAAGAAATGCTTACGAGGAAAAAGGAGGGGGAAGCACTTTTTTGAATTGACATCCATTAGATGGTTGATGTGGATACACCTTCTTTTATCTGAGCCTTATTTACTCAAAATACTTTGAAATTTCTCTTTGTTTATTGCTAAAACATATTCCATATACAATATGGCTTATATCTTCAGTTTGTTTGTCTGTTTATATGTATACATTTTTAGATTAAAGCAAAAAAAAAATAAGCAAGCGAAATCTCATTCTGCTAAAATCTGTTAATTTTGTCACCAGCTCCAGCAAGGGTAGGGTCTCATCATTTATTAGCACACTGAAGAGACCCACTGCTTATTTTTTTATCACTGAAAGTTCTGTCATCTAGCTGCATCCTGGGCTTTGTGGTACCAAATATTGCTGTTGGAAATGTGGCTGGCTGAGAGGAGGTACACGGAGAAGCATTACATAAATCAACTATTGTTGGATAAAGAATCACACAGGCAGGATTTTGATCCACAAAGAACACTTCATGGGTGCCTGTTGTGATTCCAAACAAGCATTGCTTTGTTCATTGGCTGGGTTTGTGATACTCATTTTAGTGGTTTTGGGGTGTTCTCTTCTCCCTTTATTTCCTAGAGAAAATCATGTGTGCAGTTGTTTTGCCTTTGCTGACTTCTCTTCTTTTTTTTTTTTT
>VWZS01002871.1:935604-972371 GCA_013397075.1 Rhabdornis inornatus
TTTTTTTTGTCGTGGGGCTGCCACAGATGGGTTGCCTATGATAAGGAACGCTACAAAGGCCATCAGTTCTTGCTGGAGGAGGGAGATTATGAGGACAGATGCTCCTGGGGGGGAACTGACAGTGCCCTGCTGTCCTTCCGCTTCCTTCAGGCTGTAAGTACTCACATGGATTTCACACAAGTCGTGCACAGCTCTGTCCACGAAGAGCAAGCTTATTCTTTGTACATGGTACAGCTGCCTTGGGTTTGGGCATTCCATCTTTTGCCCGTGTTCATCCTCATTCTTTTCCTACTGGCTGAAATCTAGTGTTCACTAAGAAAGAAGCAGGTTCTAAACAGTCTTGGTGAAGTTCATAGAAAAATTGTATCATGCAGAGTTCCTTGTCTACCTGCCAGATTTTCCAAGTACCTCAGTCCTGCACCTCGAGCTATTTGAATCTCTCAAACGGAATTTTCTTAAAAGCGTAACGTGCCTGAATGTACAGAGGAGTTCTTGATTAAAACAAAAATAGCTTTTCAATGCAGCAGCTGTTACAAGCCTTAACACAGCATTACCCTCTGTCTGTGACTTTTCTGCCAGAAAATTTTGGCAGCAGAAATAATCATGGTAAAAAAAATCCCTGCTACTAAAATGTGTTTAGTGGAGACAAGGATGAAATAATAATAAAATCTATTTATAAGAGTCCCCTATTGGAAGCAAAGTTAGACTTTTTAGTGGTGGGGAAACATGGGATTAGAACTTCTTTATCATTTTCTTTGTTTTGGTTTGGGTTTTTTATTTGTTTGTGTAAGGGTTTGAAGGTTTTTTATTATAGCGGCAACTCTGTGAGCATTAAATACAGCTGCAAAGAGTAAGTTCTTCTGAGACTAAGATTGTTCAGTCTGATATTACTCAGTTTTGTATATTCAGATTACTCATCTCCTCATCTGAGGAGATGTGATACTCCTGAGCCAGCAATTTTGTGGAAATTGAAGATAGGCATTTAAAGCAAACTCAGTGTCTCAACAGTCTTTTCTTTTTTTTAATAAGAAGTTAATGTGAGCCCAAGAAGGCCATACTTAAATTCACAATTTGCAGGTTTGTTTTTCATGACAGGCTACCTTGATTTGCTGTATTTATAATCAAAATCTATCAGAATAAAAATAGGAGAATGAATTGAATTCAAGAAAAATATCCTTCTCTAAATAATTTTATTTTTAGGTTTCTGAGAAAAAAGTAGGTAGGAATTTTTTTCAGATTCTCATTTTGAATGTGCAGAATCCTATTCAATTACTGAATAATCTTAGTTTTCCTCTATTTTCCAGCTGTATATAGGATACTTGAGCAACTTAAATTGATCTTTTTAGATTTTCCTCTTGGCAAAGAACACAAATATAAGTTAAAATCATGCATGTGAGTAGCAAGAACGACCTTCCATATCATGTATTTAATTTAACTTGCACATAGAACAGTCAGAAAGCTCAAGTCATTAACATGTTAAAAACATGTATCATTCACAGTCATATATCAACATTTATCATTCCACTTGGCTTATAAATATGTATAAATATTTACCTATTGATAATAGAAGTGAAAAGGAATGATTCCCCCCAGTTTCTTGCATAACTGAAGGCAACCAGCTGCTTGCCAATGAAATGAGTAATGGCCCTGGCATTGTGTTGTTTGGCTTGACCAGCAGATTTCCTCCCTGTCGATGTGCAGCACATAGGGCAGTGCTCAGGCTGGCCATATGCTCCCTTTGTGACTTTGTGTACCATACTTAAGGTCAGGATTGTAAAAATATTTCAGTACCAAACGTTCGGTTTCAAGGGGACCTGGGCAAAAATCCAGACGCTGTGTGCTTGAGGCCCCTCACTGCACAGCAAATGTGCAAATGTCCTGGCTCTTCTCCCTGAGCTCAGGAATTCTGTCAGGGGAAGCAAGGTGAAGGTTGCAGTGGGCTCAGAACCCACAGGGATATTGTTGCATGGCCCCCCTCCCCAGCCACTGGTGAAGATGTGCACGTGTGTGGGCACACTGCAAGGGCTCTCAGCTTCTGGCTGGCTTGAATATTCCTGCAGTGAACAGTCACAAGGGCCAGTGGGGGGCTCAGGGGGTGTTTGGGAAGCAGAGATAAAAAGATCTTGTGGAATTGTTTTCTCCAGCTGCTGCCAGCTCCCTGTCAGCATCTGTGTTGAACACACCTGAGTCAAATGCGGAGCCTGTTCCTGAGGGCAGGCAGCAGTCTGCACTGTGAGCTGCTTTGGGGGACAGTGGCATTTGCTTCTTTTTTGCCGTGTCAAATGCCTTTCAAGCTGGGGTTTGCCCATGGCTCAGTGAAAGAGCAAAGTTTCTGAGTATGGTGCCTTTGGAGCTATCCCACTAATGTTTTCAAGTCTAGAATGATCTGCCTTGGTCTGAAAGTCTTTTCTTAAAAAGGATTTTTCCTGTTGCTTGTTGTAAGAGAAGTTGTAGTGGAAGTTCAGGCAGGAAAGAATGATGGCTGAATTTGAAAGATGTTTTAAATTTTAGGACAAGTGTGGATATATTTAATTATTTTAAACTTACTTAGGGGAATTATGTGTAGATTTGATCTAAATGACTTTTTGGGTACTCTTACAAAGTCTTTTGCTTTAGAACTGTTAAGAGTAGCTGGTTTTCATTTGCACTAATACTGTACTTGTTGTTCTTTCCTTTTTTTTTTTCCCCTAAAAAGTGGTCTGAAACTGCAGTTGTTCATGATTTTTCCAGACATGGCTCTTTTAATTTCTAGTGTGTACGTGAAATAGTTGCAACAGTTTAAGAGTTTAAATAAATGAAGGAAGGAAGTGGTCAACACAGTAAGAAAACCAGTTTTAGTACAGAATTTGTTCCATCACCTTTTACTGTCCTGCAAACAGTGCAGAGAAGTCAAACCACACCAAGTGCTCATTCTAAATTTGGTTGTTATTATTCATTGTGATTCTATCCTGTAGAAAGACATGATGTCCTCCAAAGAGCCTGTTTGATCAGGTTCACCTGGCCAAATTAATCTGTGTGCATGCTTGGTTTGGCCTTAATTTCTAAGTGATTTTTGATAGTTATAAATCATTTTTTCTCATTGTTTAGTGTAATAATACCCATGGTGGAGTCCTCATATGTTTGTGAGTCTCTATCAACCACATTATTTACTTGACAGCAATTGTTTCTTGTTTGCAAGACTTACTTTCAGTTTATAGCACTGCTGAATGATTGAGAAACACTGAAATTGAGTTTGTGCTTTCTGTTGAAAGTTAAAGGAGTAAAGTGAATGGATTGGTGTTTTCTGTTTTCCCAAGCAGTGACTGAACTGTATGCTTAAAATTGCTAAGTGGTTAAAAAGCTGAAGATTTGAAACCCAGATTCAAATAATCTGAAGCTGTGCAAGTAATCTGGCCAAGAAACTAAGCTGGCTGAAAGCACAAAGCAGTGTCACACAGCTATGTAAGAGAGAATGTGACAGTGTTAAGCAGGATTTATTTATAGCTATAGTGGATGTATCCAAAAAGTACAAACCCCTTGTGCTGGAAAGGTGATCTTGCCCAGGCTTTTCCTCTTCATAATTATTGCCATGTTCTTGGGAAGGGATGAAGAAGAAGTTTAATAAAAAACCATAATCATGGTTGTGCTTGGAGTAGTTATTTGTGAGGCTTTTTGAAGATCAGTGCTGAACTCTATTCTTGTTAACTCTTCTCCTTCCCACACAGGCATCTTTGCACTCAGAGCTATCCTCAAAGAGGAAAGGATGGTGCTCAGGGGCAGCAGGCTCTTCCTCTCTTCAGTGCAAACCCCTGAAGGCCATATCAGATTGCCAGGCTTCCAGTTATTCCAGAGCTCCAATGCCAAAATATCCCATAAAGATGCACAGCAGGGAGCCAGGTCCCTTCACAGCTCCATAAAGTGCTGTCTTCCTGGCTGCAAATCTTCCCCAAAATGTGTTCTGTTGTGAAGAGTCATTGAGCTGTGACAGTCTTCTAACTCCTGTGCTGCTTCTTAGGATTTCATAGAGTCTTCAGTGGCACTTTTCCAGTCTGATGATGAAGATGGGAAAGCATTTGACATCATCAATGAAGAAATCCCTGATTTGGAGCAGGTTGGATTTGGCCCCGAGACAAGGTCGATTCTTGTGAAAAGTGGAGTGTAAGTCTATTCAAATACATGGGTGGAACTGTTAAACATTTCTGTGCACATTTTGGTGCATCTTTTGACAGACTATATTCCATATGGTACACGTGGTAAATACTTGGAGGAGAAAAGTGTTTCTTTAAATTTCCTTGGGGAGTGGAATGGAAATACTAATTTTAGTTTTCTGTAGCTCTCATGCTACCTTGATTTGGATCTGAGTGTTCTTGTTCGTAGAAAAAATTTGTGATGTCCCTCCAGAGGAGTCACATAGTTCCATGGCAGTAAAACTGAACAGATATTTAAAATATATTAAGAACTGGTATAACTTTTGGGACAGGTAGAGCCTGTCCAGAAAGGATGAGATGTGCTGTTTTTGTAATAAAGTCAGACTTCTGGCACTGAAAATTAAAATAATTTTTATAGAACTATAAAAGCTAAAACATAAAAGACATTAAGAGAAAAGAGCACTGTGGAATCATGTGGGTTTCAGATATTTAATAATAATTTGTAAAATGCAGTATTAATATTGTCATAACTACCCTAATGGTGATGGGGATCAGGAACTGTGAAGTGAGGGATCTGAACTGCTTATGTAGGGATTGGTGATTAGTGTCTCATGAGGATTAGGTGCAAGAATGAAAGGCTGAGACTCAGTTTGGAGAGGAGGGATACAAATGAGAGCTGCAAAATCCTGAAGGTGGTAAGAGAAGATTAATGCAGTTCACAGAATCTTGCATGACAACAGTTGGGAGAAATGCTTTACAGAACTGGATAATGCTTTAAAGCAGATTTTGATGTGGGAAGGAAAAAACTTTTCCTACACTAGAGGCAGTGAGTTTCTGGAGCTTGAAGGGGCTGTGGTTGCAGAGAGCACCAGGAGGTTAAAAAAAACACTGGATAAATTAATAGCAAACAGATTCATCAGTGGGTGATAAAAGGAAAATGTGTAAGGACATGCCCTGTTACATCCCTAATAGAACAGTCCCAGTGCTGGGTGGGTAAGAGGGGGATGCACCACCAAAGGTGGGGGACCTAGAGGTGTCTTTCTAACCAGCCCCCATCTGCTTCTTCCACTGTGCAGGGCTAGGAAGATCCTCTAGTTGGGAGTTTCTTTCTTCTTAAATTGCAGGAGAGGAAGCAGGGGTGGGAGAAGCTTGAACTGCCAGCAATTGTAGGCTTTGCTTAATCTTATCAAGCCTTCCTCAGTTACTTCTCTTCCTTCTTGCACCATTTTTCCTAAATCCAATTGGAAAAGCTGTAACAAAGCCCTGTCTGGGGAATGCCAAACAGGCAAAGATTCAATTAAGAGAGATTCAAAAAGTTATCAGTTAAATGTCTTTCCTCTGAATTTCTGAGCAGGGCATCATCTCACAATGAATTTGATGGGAAGGCAGACACCCAAAATCTTGTGTTTGTTGAAGTAGGGAAAAGCAGAAAATCAAGTGTGTGACAGTTTTGTGCCTCTCATCGGGTTTAATGTTGCACTGTCTGCCAGGTGGACATTCTGTTGTGCTTGACTTGCTGTTATTGTCATCAAACTACTCAAAAAATGCAATTTTTTGCATTTGCAAATTTTCAGTTTAATTTTTGTGTCGTTCTCCAGGTGGGTGGCGTATCAGCAGAAATATTTCTGTGGAGAACAGTATGTATTGGAGAAAGGAAAATACAAATGCTTCTTTGACTGGGGAGGATCTAGTAAAACCATCATGTCAATTCGACCTGTTAAATTGGTGAGTTACCAGAATTTAAGGGAAACCCTTAAAAGAAATGAGACCTTTGGAGTTCAGAGCTTACCACAATAATTAAACAGGAGAGCCCACATTGTAACAACCTCTCTTTTTGCTTGGAAACAGTTTAAAGACCTTCATGGAAGGCATAATTAGTCTGTTCAGGATGGGGACTTAAATGGGCATTGTGGATCTTTCTGTCTTTCAAGAAAATTGTCAGGGAAGCTTCATAAGAAAAATTTCCCTTTTGCAGACTGCATACATGGAAAAAATAACCTGGCCTGGCAAGATTAATTTGCCTTAAAATGTAGTAGTTGATAATGTATTTAAAAATACTTGAGAATTTATCTGGCCTGTGTTGTTACATAATAGAATTCTTTTGGGGTTTTTTTCTTATTTTTATGCTAAAATATTTGTACTAGATACAGTGAATAAAGACAGGAAATATTTTAAATCCATTATTCAATCCAAGGTAGTGCCAACTCACCCAAACAGATTAGTGCCAACACTGTCAAAACCCTAATGCAGAGCAAAGATAATCTTCTGATAATAAGGAATAAATTATTAATAAGTAATAAATTATAGGAATGCAAAAGGAATACTTAACCTGATTTTGAGGAGCGCAGGTTGAGAGAGGTGTCTTCTATTGGTTTCAGTTCTGTCTTTTTTTAAGAAACAGCCTCAGAAGTAAATGCAGAGACATTTACATGGACTCTGTTGCACATTATGGTAACTAATTAATGCTGATGCAAGTTCTCTCTGTGAAAGGCATTGAACAATCAGGCAGGTAATTGTGAGCTTACAGGCAGCTCATGGCAGAAACTGGGGAGGAGAATTGTGCCAAGAGCCTGGGAAGCTTTTTTTCCTCTGCTCTTTAGTTCATACTTCACAAATTTCAGACAACTTGGCATGTCTCCTTAGGAAATGAATTGTAATTAATGTTGGGGTTTTCTAATGTGTGTATATGTGTTTATTATTGCAGGAGCCCCTCGGGATGAATGAGCCTCCACACTTGGTATGTTGGCATTACATAACATTCTCTAGTACTAAACTACACTTAATAGTTAAATGCAGGTAATGCTGAATGCCTTGCTTCAGATGATATCTCAGTAATTTCAGGTGATACCTCAGTATTGCCACCTTGCTACAGCAGATCAGTGATGGAGGAAACTGGTATATGGATAAAAGTAAAGTCTGCCAAGTGTTCTACTCTACTTTATTCTGGATCATACCCTTAAGAATTCTATCCCCAAAAATGCAAGCAGTCCAATAGGTTTTGAGTGACTTGGGATCTCTAAAGCTATTGATTTTTCCTCTTCTTTCCCTCTTGTTTCTGGAAACTCACCCCGTCCATTCATCCTCCTCTTTATGGCAAATTTTCTTTCCATTATTTTGCATTGCATCCAGTTTGTCACTCCTGTGTTTATGTGTGGGGTCAAGATGAAAATACAAGCTGCAGGAAACTGAACTGCACATTTCAAACCTGCAGAACATCAGGTTTGATGAACACCATATATCAACACCTGGAAGTTGGGTTTTTTAGTCTTGGATGCTGGTAGTTCTGTTCTGCTTTCCAAAGTCTTCCAAGCAGGTAGAACTGCTCCTTAAGGTTCCTTTTTTGTTAAAGTACCATCAGAGCTTAACTGGACACATCCTGATCATGGTAAAGCCATGATTAAATGTGTGATACATTCTGACAGTTTCCCTGAAGGTTGTGTCTAACTTGGTGGTAACTTGTTAAGAAAAAGTAGTCCCTATAATTCACTCTGAGTCTCAAAAATTAGTTAGTTTAGGGTCTTACACTCTGGTCCTTATCTTACAAGGCTGTGTTCCATTAATGGACCTTTGAGTTATCTTTCTGAAACACAAACCTGCTCTGTGTTCATCACCATGTGTGCTCTGTGTCCCCTGCCATGTTCTGTCCCAGCAGGGCTCTCCTCCTATCCAGCATGAGTTGTTTGATTGATCTTTTTCTGTCCTGCTAGCATGGGTGGTGATCTGAGTGGTTTTATTGCTCTCTCTGACATGCTTTTAATTAAGCAAATTTGGGAAAGTTTATTTTGAGAAACATGACATATTTTCAGACAAAAGATATTTTAGAGCTCTGTGGTTCTGTTTCAACAAACTTAAGTATTTTGTCATCTGGACACAATTTCTCTCTTTCTTGCTTGGATGGGAAATGTTGTGCATTGTGTTACTTAGCAGGTGGACCACACCCTCCTTTTTCTCCAATTCTGCCATTTTATGATTAACCCAGGACTACAGGAAATGTTTCCTGTCTGAAGACATAATTGGTGTATTATTTTAGCCTTAAACACTGACTTCCTGCCCAACCTATTCACATGGCAGTTTGCAGACAAATCTAAAGACTTGAAAGTGTGTTCACCAGAGGGCCTTGGTAAATTATACCAGATAAAGTAACTGACTCAGATAAAACTGGTGGAGTCTAAACAGTTGAAGATCGTTTTATTTCCATCTCCAATTGTTTTATTTTTTCAGGATCACTCAAAGTCTATTCTTTTGAGTGTATTATTCCATTGTTGCAGACCTTTAAGATCAGATCAAACCTTTGAAGTTTCAATAAATTGTGCTTTACAGGATTTTTATTTCCAGAAATGTAAAAAAGCCTCTATGTGTATGTATGCAGAGACACCTTTAATTATTGACATGTATTGGATTGTATTTTGCCTCTTGTGGTCTTTAATAACAGTCTTACCACCGTTTATGAAAAAATTACTGTCCTGACTTATCACAATCCTGGTTTTCATAGGATTCTGCCTTGGGGCTAGGGAAGAAAGAACATATTTTA
Source organism: Rhabdornis inornatus (assembly GCA_013397075.1). Classification (NCBI taxonomy): domain Eukaryota; kingdom Metazoa; phylum Chordata; class Aves; order Passeriformes; family Rhabdornithidae; genus Rhabdornis; species Rhabdornis inornatus. The sequence continues at coordinate 944,263 of VWZS01002871.1, forward strand.
TATCACTACAGTTCTTATAGGAGGGGAAATATTTTGAATATTTTTTAATGGGAAAATATTTAATCACTTAGGATAAGTAAAAGACAGGCCTTTGGATAAATATCAATAATTTCACTTTCAGAATAAAAGAAAAGTTTCTACTTGAAAACCAGTCTCTTAGTTTGGAACTTCTAAGTATGGAGCATGTGAGATGGCAAATCCTTAAACATCCTGATGTTTGACCCTTGAATAAGTCATATATTGGTTATTTTGAATGATTATACATTCTCCCACCTTTAATAAGTATGTTTGAACTAAGGGAGCTGTTTGCACTGTCTGTAAGAGTATGTCTTTTTTTCATTTCTGTTCTTATCAGAAATTGAAAAGCAGCAAAATTTTCTTAAATCTCTCAGTAACTCCCCTGACCTTTTCTGCCTGTCAGGTTTCCTAATAAACCAAGTACACAGAGTGTAAGAAATCACCAACTCTGCAAAGCTGTTAATTTCATTTTTTTAAACAAAGCTTTGCCCAGCAAGAACAAAGGCTCTTTCAGCAGCAGGTGACTCGTACAGATGATTTAGGAAGCAGAGATAATTGCTGTGCAACCCTGCCTTTGTACTTTAATATTCTACCTGTTGGATATTTGGGAAGCGTAACCTCACACAGTAATGTCAGAGCCTGACAAAGTGGAGATGGCTGCAGTTGGAAACTAATTGCAGTGTTTGCACTGAGGAATCACTACTCCACCCCAACTTTTGTCAAATTAAGACCCTCATTCGTTACCAGATAAATTCTGTGTGAAAATGAGTCTTTTTTTAAAGCTTTGCATAGCACGTGGCCTGTGAAAGAAAGGCAGTGTGTATGTATATATATTCCCTTTTGTAAAGAGCTTGGAGATGAGTGGGTAGAAAATACAGTACAGTGACAGCTTAAATAGATGCTTTGTGACATAGCAGTGCAGTTGTATTTACAGAAAAGTCAGTTACACTTTATTCATTTTATTGTAGCTGATCCGTGCTCTCCAATTAACTCTCATAGCCTGCAAGGCCAACTTAAGCCTTTCTTGTTCTTTCTAACAGGAAACATTCATTTCTTTTAAAAACATAGACTGAACTTTTCCATAAAATCATTTGCTGACACTTATGTTTGGCCTTCTCACTCTATGCTGGCAAAAGCACTTGATTTCTTTTCTTTGGCAGGAAGCTTGGCCAATTTGGGGCATGGAGGGGGAAGTAGCTCTTGCAACAGCCATCATGTTTTTCTTCCATTACAGAATATGAGCTGCTCTTTTGATACACTTCAATTTTTCATTCTTTTCCAGCCTCTCTTTTAGGCTTTCGAGTGAAATTCATCTCAGTTACACAGTGGCAGGCCAAGGGTACAGAATTCTGGGTGTCTTTGCTATAGATCATAGCCTACATCATACCAGGGTTCCTTTTTGTTTTGGTGGGGGCTTTAGGGTTTTTTTTGGTGTGTTTTTTTGGTTTAGGTTTGTTTTGGAGTTTTTTTGGAGGAGTGTGTTTGTTCATTTGGGTTTTTTGTTTATTTGTTTGTGGGAGGTTAGTTTTTGGGAGGGTTGATCGGTTTTTGTCTGTTTGTATTTTTCTATTTTACTTTCACTGCAACATTTTGAGCCTTCTTCCTTTTTTTGAGATGAGCTGATCACATCTTACTGGTGAGGTGTGGTTCACTGTGACTTGCAGTTCTTTACCATGACACATAAAAGCAGCTTGGCTGAACTTCAGAGGTCCCCAGTTCCCTTAGAAATCCTCCTGCTAGTTCTGAAATGAAAAGCCACCTGCAACCACTGTGATACAGAAGATTTCAGGGCACTTTGTCAACAGCAGCTCTGTATCTTTTGACCAGCCTTTCCCCATCCTGCTTTGAGCACTGGATTGCTGAGCTGCAGTCAGAGTTAAGCTGCAGTTCAGGGGGACTTTGGGTGGATGACAACACCTTTGAGTCCTGCTCTTCTCATTTTTGCCTGGGCCCCCTCCTGCTGCAGTTGAACTTACACTTGATAACTCTGCCTGCCTTAGCATCACTGAGAAGCCTCCTGTGCCAGCCCAGAGATGACAAAATACTTGATACATTTCTAAAAATAAAGCAGCTGTAGAAAATGTAAAAGATTCTTTGAGTGACAATTCATTCAATTAATTGTATCTTTGTGAATTGAATGGATACTTCTCTGAGAGTACAGCTTTCTCTGTTTACATTTATGATAATGCCTTCATTTTCCTTCTAGTCATTATTTTGTTTTGTTTTGTTCTTGTAGCTCAAAGCTTTCAGTAATACACATTTCCAAGGAGCATGTGTAGATTTCACAGCAGAAGTTTCTGATTTTACATCATTCATACCATGTTCTTTTAAGGTTCTCCGGGGATGGTAAGTGTCTGTTGTTTTACATGCCATCATTTTCAGTATTATGAATTTTTTTTTAATTTTACAAAATTTCAGACAGCTGAAAGCACATAACACATGCCCATCCTCTTCCATCATGTCTTAGACCCTTTGTCCTGCAGGGCATCTCAGTAACTCTCATCCTGTCCTTGGTTTGGGTACCATGCATTTTGCTCTCCCTGAGGAAGGTTTGCAGAGTTACTGTGACTCTTTTTTTAACTCCAGTTAGAATTTATTCCAGATTTTGACAACTTTGGTACAGTGGAAGTGTCTGAATTCCACTCAACATCATTTGGCTCTGGAACTCAGGTTTCTGTACCACGTGATTTGATTTTGCTGCATAGCCTTTAAAGTCATCTTACTTTAAGCTTGACAAGGAGAAAGAAAATTTTTAATTCCTTTTGTCCTTAGCAAGTATTAAGTCTTGAAAAAGAAACATACTGTAAATAAGCAGCTAGAGCAGCTTATCTTTTTTGTTCCATTATTCTTGCAGTTGGCTCCTTTGCTACGAAGGGGAAACCACTGACAATCACTGTGTGCTGGAAGAAGGCCTCTATGTTGACCTCAGTTCCTGTGGCTGCCCGACTGCTACAATCAAATCCCTCAAGCCTATTCAACATGTAAGACTTTACTGGGAAAAAAAAAAAAACAAAACTAAAACATTTCAGAACTCTTTTCCTTGTCAGATGTCTGAAGTGAGTACTTGCCCTAAACAAACTCCCAGTTAGGGAAAAGAGTGAGGTTTGTTTTCTTGGCTCACAGGATTTTTTGGGTTGGGAGCAGGTCAGGCTGCGTGCACACTTGCACGAGGTCACTTGTAGCTGCTCTTGGGTGTTGTGGGTTTAAAGTTGTTCTCTTTTTTACAAGTGAGACACGAGATCCTCCACGGCCAGGGGGTTGGACAGGAATGCACTTTGCCCTCCAGAACAAGGGAGCTACAACCTTTTATACATCCCATTGTAATCCTGCACACAGGACATTCAAATGTGCAGTCTTGATGTGATGTCTGTGCCTTTCTTCCACGTCTTGGTGTGCTCCTGTGCAGGAGCATCAAAGATGAGCTGTAACACTGTTGGTAAAAGAGAAGCAAGTGGCTTCTCTGCCCTCTCCTCTCTAGCACTGGCCACCAGCTTCTGCAAAACCCTTCCTCCTTCCCTGATCACAGGACACAAACTCAGCCTATGTGTGTGTATGTCCTTCAATGCAGCTCCTATGAAGCTGGACTCCTGTGATTACTCAGTTCAGCTTTTTCACATATGAAGTCCTTTTTACCATTTGTGAACAGTTTTTAAAAAAAAAGAAAAAACCCAACCAACCAAATGAAAAAAAGCCCCAAAAAAACCCCACAAACCCCAAGCAAATGCAAACACCAAACCCATGGGCGTGGTGGGAAGGATGTGCAACTCAAATTTGAGAGCTGGATTTTTTCACTGGACTATATAGGTACAGTGACTTCCCACCTGCTGAGAGCCTGGGTTTTAGGTTAAAGTTCCCCTTTTCAAGTTAAGCTTTTAGACTCTGCTGTGCCAAATCCAAGTGAAGTTTCGGTATCAAATAATGGTAGGCCTCATCCTGTAATCTCACAGGGAAGTAAATATGAAGTTTGGCATGGTAGGAGACTGCTGGCAGCCCTTGATTCCCGAGGGCCAGGCCCTGGAAGAAGTGCTTGGCAGGCTGTGTGTGAGGAGCTCACACACATCTTCCTCTGCTTTGGCACCTCTTAGTTTGATTCTTTTCTTGCCAATAGGAGCCCTTGTATCTTACAAATTCAAGGCACTAAACAGCATAAAATGCCACTGAACTCTACCTGTTTGCCCTGAGAGCCCAGGGTAGTGCTGGGGACCCTGGTGTGGCACAGCCATGACCCAGAGCACACAGCAGGTCAGGGCCAGGAGCAGCCACAGTTAATTCTGAGCATTGTCCACAGTGCACTGTTCTTGGAACAGAGCCCCTTTTATTACAGCATATTTCTGTTAGCTCATTGCAGAGAGGAACAAGCCTGTTCCCAAGTGCAATTGTTGTGTAGCTTTATTGAATTCATTTGTGGCGTTGGGAACCCCTTCCATTATTCAGCTTTGAATGCCAGCTTCACTTCAGAGCTAAGGTGTGTCCCCCGGTAGCTTACATGTGAGAAGGAGAACTTTTAACCCTGACACCAAGCCCTGGGTGTGCATTGTTTCCTGCTCTCTTTTCAGTGAGGTGTAATTGCTGCAAGTGGAGCTGTGGAGAAGTCCCAGCTGGGAACATTCCATTTGTTCTATAGAAAATGCAGCTTTGATGGAAACAAACTGTTTGCGAACAAATACAACAACTGGAAAAAAAAAAGGGGGTTTTTTTTTTGTTCTATTTAAGAGAGTAAACTTTTGAGTTTTTAGTTTGAAAACTCCCAGAAATGTCATTTGTTTGTCTAAGAGCTTCATTGCGTAACCAAATGAAGATTTTCTTTCTAAATCACTGAGTTGGTCCAATTAAAATAGGAAAAAAAAAAAAAAGCCAAACCCAAAATTTTCAGAGCAACACAAAATGATTTGGATAAGAAAATAGGCTCACACTAGTGAGCCTATAGTTCAATGATTTCACTGTAGTGATAGTATTTTAGGTTGGCAAATTTTTATTCTAGCTCTTAGCTCTTGGAGGGATGTTTTATGTATTGTCTGATGGAAAGTGACGTTGTCAGCTTTTAAGTATGGCATGCTGCTCTCACATCCTCTGCACACACTCTCTCCCAGTTCACGAGAAATTCAGATTAATATGGTTCCACTCTGGTTATTTCCCCATTTATTGTGCACTGGCATCATGGAGGAATTCAGCACATCTTTACAATCAATTTTACAACCGATTTTTCCTCTGTTCCTGATGAAGTTTCCTCTCTCCCATCACGCCTTATTCTCCAAGGTGTATAATACTTAAATTAAATCTTTAGGAGGCCCTAGCTGTGCTTTACTCCTGCTGTTCCATTTTGCTCAAATACAGGTTGGACTGTTTCATCATCCTCAGAGCATTTAGGGAAAGCTGTGGATTAACAGGAGGGTACAAAGAAGGAACAACTGACACTGATGTCATTTGCCTCTCATCATCTCTTTTCATCTAAAAATTTCTGTTCCAGAAAAGTTTGTTGATGAAAGGTGCTGTTGTATTGTTGTTACCAGCCCTCCTGCAGGCAGGTGAAAGCATAGCACATGTTCAGAGTTCTGCAGAGGTGCAGGTTTCTGTGCCTGCATCAGCAAGGACTTGCCTTTTGTGTTGCCATGGGTTCATGGAAAAGAAATTTCTTTTAGCTTGCCCAGCTAAAAGAAAGCAGGTGAAGGCAGCTGGGCCATTTATAGGGCCATGGTTGCTTATTGGGGCGTTTGTCCAGTGTTTGCTGCTTGAGGAAGTTAATCTTTGGGATAGATTATCTTGCAATGGGGAGTTCAGGTCTGGTGCTGCCTTTTCTCGGGTGTGTTGTTTTGACAAATTCCCTGTCATATTTGGTGTGATTTATATGGAAAAGAATACCTAGGATTCTTGCAATGAGCAATTAGCTTTCCTTCTAAAGTGTTACCTTCAACCTGTAAATTAAACATGTCTTCTAGTTTCTAAAACCAAAAATGGGATCCAGGTTGTATGCTGTGCAATGCTTTTCTTGTTTGGTTTGGGTTTTTTTAATCTTCTGAGGCATTCTTTATTCTTGCTCTGATCAGTTATGATAATCCTTGTATTTCTATATTATCTTCTCTAAGTTAAATACAGGTGTTAACTAATCTCCCCAGCATTCCTGTGAGGCAAATAAGGAAATCAGATACAAAAACTAACTGCAGGGCCAGGGCCAGGCACTGAGTCACTCAGTGTGGCTGGGACTGGATCATGGGTGCTCCCTCAGCCAGGCATCCATCCCACACTGAAGGGAGCAGCCAGGCAAGAGCAGCTCCAGCAAACACAGTTGGAAGTGATGAGCTGGCCAAGCCTGGAGAGCAAAGATTTTCCCAAGCTGTTGTAACACAGCTGTGGAGGCTCCCCCAGTTCAGACTCTGGTAGATGCTGTTGGCAAAGCAGCAAGTCAGCAGTGATGGGAAATGGGGCAGTGCCCCATCCCTTGCCATGACTGGGTTGCACTCAGGCTTTGGTCTGGCCCTTTGGATTTCTCCCTTTGTCTTTATTAGGCTTTCCCATCAAAGTTTGCAAAACCTAAGTTGGCCAGAAAAAAAAAAAGTGTGAGGAAAAGTATGTTTTGGGATGGGCCCTTTCCAAAAAGGCTTTATTAGTAAAAATTCTCACAATTTTCATAATTTAAAATTATCCATAGGTAAAATTATTTTTGCTCTAAGCATGTGTGCAAATTCCTCTGTGCATTTAATGCCCTTTGGTCATCTTTGTGTCTGTACCCTATGGAGGAAGCTAATCTTGCACTGATCCTTGTTTAATCTCAAATACTTCATGCTTGCATTGTGGGCTTTTTCCTCAACTGGTGAAACATAAAAATGTGCTCTGAATTGTGAATAACTGTGTTGCACAGCTTCACCAAAAGCAAAGTAAAAATCATTGAGGGGGAAGCCTGAGCTGAGTTGAACTGTGCAAGAGATTTTTAGTGTGTTGATTTTCTGTGGTTTACCTGTCATTTTCATTGCACCGTGTGCTGTGTTAGCCATAGAACACCACACCTATTAAGTAAAGTTATATCAGTGTATTTTACAGTTTGCAAGGCTGTTCATATCTTGAAATGCTATGTAAATATAGCTTTCCTTAATCATTGACCTCTTGAATATAATAAATCCCTTCAAGTTTCTCTCTGGACAGTTGCATGAAAAAACAGGACAAGCAAAACCTCTTAAAATGTTATTGGTGCTTGTTTAAGTCAGTTCCTTCACACATAAAAATCATGTTAAGAAATTCTGTAGTGCTTTGTTATTCTCACAATTTGCAAGCTTTTCCCAAAGCATGGCATTTCAGGTATTTTCCTTGAAATAACTGTGAAAGGAAGCTGAAGTAATGCTGACCTAGACATGGGAATGGGTAAATACAGATGGCTTTGGCTCACCTTTCAGGTGAAAAAGCTCCTCAGCATTCTGCAAGAAAGGCTGGGAACAAGATGCATTGTCCCCAGCCTAACAGCATAGCCCCCCCCAAAAAAAACGTGTTTTTCACTGTTCCCAGTTTCCATGGAGCTGTGAAAACAAAGTCAGAGAAAAAAGCCAGGCCAGAGTCGGTGCTGCCAGCTGTTGGCCTAGAAGGGAATACAGAACGTGAAGGATGAGTGCATTGCTCTATATATGGCTGTGGAAACAGGAGAGCTCAGGGCTTGGCACAGCAGCCTGGTTTCTTTCCAGAGTTTGTCTCTGCAGGGTCACTGCATCTCTTCTGAGGTCTGCCTGGAACAGAGGGATCAGAGCCATCAGTGGTGTGTGTGTCAGGGTCTCTGAGCAGCTGGACAGGGAATTCTCACACCTCTCAGTCCAAACAGTCACAACCACAGCAGAGCTGGAATCATTTTAATTGACCCCAGCAGTTTGCCGTGGTGGTTCCTGGAGTATAAATGGATATGCTGGGTCAGGTGACTTGTCCATCTAGTACAGCAGCCCTGTCTCTCAACATCCTCAGTGTTGCAACAGCAGGATCAATATTTAGGTTTGGGTTGTCATGTCCGGTGACACAGATGCCAAATGGTGTTTCTCATGGTTAGCAATGCATTTGTGAAAACTGCTGGGCCTGTTCTGGACATGACTTGTGGTGTCCACTCAGGTGAAAGGCAGTGCCAAGGCTCTTGCAAACAGGATGTGATGGTTCTGCCTGGCTGAGCAAAGCAACCTCAGGAGCAGCTGCCTATACTAGGTATGCTGGTCTGGGTTTCAAAGTGAGCCTTTAGCCACCCACTGTAAATCTGATCCACCCCATCCAGCAGAAGGCACTTGGGAAGAGCTGACATTCCAAAATAAAAACACTACAGGCTTTAATCCCTTTCTGGTGTGTAACATTAGATTTTGGGAGTACAGTAGGCTTTTAAAAAATCTCTCTGAGTGGATGATCCCAAGCTCTTCTTCAAAATGTCTCGGTGAACTCTCTGTCCCTTCAGTGTTTCATGACTTAGCCAGTCCCTGCACTGGCAGGCAGAGGAAGGCAATCTCTGAGGCACAATCTGACCAACCAGCTGCATACCAAGCACACTGAGTCAGTGTCAAGCAAATTCATGTGTCTTCACACACCCCTGAGCTTTCCAGAGACACTTCACTACACTCATGTGCCTCTTCAAACATGAAAATTAATTTCTCTTTAATTACTCAGTGCCTGTGTCAACTTTAATTCAAGATTTTGTTTCATTTATTTCACCTGAGGCCATGTCTTTGCTGCAAGAGAAATCCCAGATTTTGCCTGAGCCAGCTATCTCAGGGTAACATCTTCTAAAAGAAGGTGCCTTTCCTGGAGAGGCAGCTCACTGGCTTAGTCAGATCCGTTCCCTCTTCATTTCCAGGTGTAAACTGCAAGTGCTTTTGCTTCTGGTTTTAGGTTAAAAATGCTGAAGCATGGTACAAGTGTTCCTTGTACTAGGGCACAGAATTTGTGTGTTTAAATCTGCTTCCTCTGTATTTCTGCTGGCCTTACAGATGCACCACATTTTCATTCAAACTGATCTCTTTATTTGCTTTTACAGGCAATCTGTCAACTGTAGAAAAGGACATTAAGTAAAAAATGCTTCAATTCTACATGAGATTGTAGAATTTACTAATTATGCTCTTCCTTCAAGATTGTCAGAAGAAAAATAGGAATATCTGTTAAAAACTTTGGAGAAGTTTTTAGTTGACCTCTCTGACCTTTTACAATTTGTAGCTCCTTAAAAATGTTTGCAGTGAACTACAGCTAATTGAAGCCTGTGGACAATAGACTTGGATTTGACTCGCTATTGTAGATGCATGTTCCATCAATAAGTAAATAAAGTGGATTTTTGAAAAACAATCAAGGCCCTGATGATACAAATTGGATCAAAATGAGATTTTCCAAAGAGAGGCCTCTGCATCACTTGGTGACTTTCTGTGCCTGGCCTGTGTCAGTGGGGCACTACACTGGTGACAAAGCCACTGATAAATGCAGTTTGTTTCAGCTCTATGCTCTGGGGTTTCCCCTTGTTGTTACATTTGCTGAGGGAGCATGAACTAACCCAAAAGCATTGTAGGAAATTCAACTGAAGTGGGCCAATATGTGCATCATCTCTAGCAGCTGAATCTGGACTATTCCTGCTAAAACTTTGTGATACTTTTTTTTTTTCTCCTTCCTCCTCCCCCAGGTTTTTGCTGAGCCTTCCATCAGTCTGTTCACCCTGGAATGCTGCAAGGGCAGAGAGCTGCACTTCAGTGAACCAGTCAATTCTGTTTTGAACGAGGACCTTCATTTTTACACCCAGTCTGTGTGGGTGAGAAGTGGATTGTAAGTATGGAAGAAATATCTCTGTCAGTTTTGCACTCTAGGAGCTAACACTGTCTCGTGATTATTGCCTTGTTCATAGCATGGTTTACATTCTTAACTTCTATTTTGAGGCACGGACTTTCAAAGGCAGGTAGTGTAAACTCAGAGTGCCTTTATTAACAGGCTGTAAAATGCTAGCTATAAACTGCAGTGATTTAAACTACTACAGTGGCTCAGGGAAGCTTGATGTGCTGACTGGCTGCCAGAGAAGCAGCAGCTTCTGAGAGGAGCTCAGGGTGGATATGACAGCTGGAACAGTAATTTGCTTCTGTTATTAGTTTAACCCTCCTCCAGGAGTGTGAACGTACACCCAGGTTCTTCCGTGAAGACATTTTACATCTGCAGAAGTGACCTTCTAACCTCTTCCACATCTCTCCCTTTCACCTTTTGGAAGAGCTCCCAAGTGTTCTGTTTTCAGCCAGGTTTTCAGCCTCTACAGCCACAGCAACAAATAACTCGAGAGTCTCATCCTGCAACTGAGAGTGGCTGGAAACTGCTGTTTTCCTAATGGGACACACATTTCCTATGTTTATGTTTGACCTTTCCCCACCTTTTCCACACGGACAAAGCTGTAATTTTCTTGAGAGAATAGTGAACATAAGGTTCCCCACAGAGCTTTGCCAGTACACAACAGTTCCCAACATTTGTGCCACTTCCATCCTGAACCTTTGCTGAAAATACAGAAGTGGGTGTGTTGTCTGGAAATTCAATTTCTGCCCCAGCAGTTAGCTGCAAAGGAAGGGGGTGATGGCTTTTGGGACCACGTGGCAAGCACAGGAGAGTGAGTGCAACAGGCCGGCCCCTCCTGCATCTTTCTGCTCGTTATTGGGTGTCCAAGCCAGGTTAGCTGCCTCCCTGTCTCTGGGATGGGTTCAGGGCAGAAAGGCTGGGTTTCCTCTGAGCTCTTTTCAATGCTTCCTAGGAAAGAGACCTCCCCAGCCTGTCCCCATCCCACACAGCAGACAAGTAACCTAAAAGCTGGGTGTCAGGTGATTGTGGGATGTCCTAGAGGGTTTGTTTGCCTTATCTGGGATTCAGAGTTCAGGAAGGCAGATTAAAAGGTTTTTTTGGCTCCTCATTCCAAAGCCTGCTGTCAGCTTTAGGCAAATAGCAAAGATTTATGTGAATACTCTGATGGCCTCTTGCTTCCAGGCTTAGGTAAAAGGCTCCTTCCTGAGCCAGCTGGCCACCACAGTAAGGCACAAACCTGGAGTCTGCCTTGGCAAAGGTGCTGGGCTTCTCAGAGGTGTGGGAGAGGTGGCAGAGCCTGTGTGAGAGCAGAGATGAGTTTTGTCTGTGTCACTGAATGCCAGGAGCCCAACTTGGCTTCAGATGGTGATCACTGTAACAGTCTTTCTCCTCTCTGTTCCCTGTAAATGTCTGCTTTGAAACTGCATTCCACATGAGACTGTTCCATGCTCCAAGAGTAATGTTAACAGTGAATTCTTGGTGACAGAAACCATTGCAAGGGAAAAAAAGCCAGGAATGTGTTCAAAGTATAAGGAAGAGACAGGGGCAGTCAAGCTGCCCTAAATACCTGTTAGTCAGGAGGTGTGGACTTTGTTTGAAGAACCAGGGACCCAGCCTCATTGCCAGGCAGCTCACAGCTGGCACAGTTGAGCCTCCATAGAGCCCTGAGCAGATCTGGCTCTCAGTTTCTCTGAGTTGTGGGCACTGGGCAAAAGCAATTCCAGGTGCTGGGAGGCTGTGGGTGTTTTCTTACAGACTCAGAGGGCAGCCATCCCTCACGTTCTTGGCAGCTGACCTGTAAAACAGGTGACCTGGGAAACCAGCAGTGCTTTGTGTTCAGAGGAGTTAATGAGTCAGGCATTTAGGAGTCACTGTCCACACAGCAATGTGCTATTGATACAAACAGAAGGGATCTGTGCTCCTGAGGCTGCCTTTGTGAGCAGCAGTTACTGAGCAGATGCCCAGATAACAAGGGGTCTGTATTAGCCAGTGCTTTAACTGGCTGTTACAGGACTCAGCCACATCCATTGTGTGTTCATGACAGGAAAACCTGCTGCAGCAGGGTGTGGGGTTTGGAGTGAATACCTGTAATGTGTTTTCAGACAAGTGGAATTTTATAAAAAGCTTTAACTGTAACAAAAACATCAGACGAGTTCCTCTCATAATTAATGTGCACAACCAGGCAAAGCTGCAAGTGTGGCTCCCTAATTTCCTAACACAGGCCTGCTGAAACCAGCATTATTCCCATCTGGGCTCATGCAGAGGTTCTCCCTTTTTGTAGAGAAAAAAATGGAGGGGGAGAGGGGAGATAGGAAATGTAATTTACAAATTTTAGGCAGACAGACAGAAAAAGAGTCTGAATTTCAAGAGAAGGCAGTCATCCCACTGAAATGGATGGCATCTTGCAGCAAAGAAAGGGAGGCTTGATATTAGCATCACTGTGGAGAGGTTTGGGGGCTTCCAAGAGCACAGCCCTGGCCTGCAGTTTAGTTTTGCTGTGGATAACAAGTGCCCTTTCACATTCTGTTTTGTGTATCCAGGTGGATTGCCTACGAGGGATGCAATTTTTTAGGAAAGCAGATTCTTCTGGAGCCCAGGGAGATTGCAAACTGGAGTGAACACAGTGGCTGGAAAGTGATTGGCTCCCTCCGTCCTGTGAAGCAGGTACAGTAAGACTGGGTGAGGAAAAGGGGTTTTATGGACAGGGCTTTGTGCACAGGTATCAGCTCTACCACCAAGCACTCTGGGGTGTGTTGTACTCCTTAAATCAGGCCAAATGATGACAGCCAGAGGGACCCACTGGAAGATTGCTGAAGCAGAAAATGCCTCTCAGGGCAGTTATTGAAATCTGTGTTAGGTTCCTCAAGGGAAATAATTCCCAGTTTCTTGGTGCCAAGTTTTGTTTTACCGAATTGCTCGTTAGCATGTTCTGTGGATGCTCTATTTTTACATTTTTGCCATATGACAATATAATGAGGAAACCAATTCCACACTGGCTTGTTTCATAATTGACATAAATGGAAGCAAGAGCGAATTTTATTGTGCTGTAGCCTGGATTTCCAAAAGAGGCAAAGCTCATGCAGTTCCCACCAGGTTTTCCCACTCTGCCTCACCCCAGGTAATACCAATTTCAGTCTCATTCAAAGGTTCAGGTCTCTAAGCCACAAAGAGTAACTAAACAGTGTACTGATAGAGGTTTTATTTGTGGATGCTTGGTGGAAGAGAGGCCTTATTGTCTGTAGCTCAGGGTTTGTTTTAATATGGAAAAAAAGGAGATCCAGCAGAGCTGCCCTTTATAACTCCCTGTTCTTTGTTTGAACTGAAACTAGTGAATAACAGAGCAAAAGCTTAAACTCTGCAGTAGCCCTGCAAAATCCGCTTTATTTTTTGAATAAACAGGGATGCCAAGTCCGTGCCCTGTTTTCCATGTTCAAAAACAGTGGTGTATCTCCGCCATACATTCTAGTTAGTGAGGGCTGAAGCTGCTGGGTATGTAATGCAGTAAGTTTTGTGTCCCGAGAATTAAAAGCTCGTGGAGTACAGCCCATTTACTGCCCTTGGAATGAGTGAAATGTGCTGAACTAGGCATATTTGCAGATCACAGGAATTAGTTCTACAGCCATAATTACATTTTTTTTAAAAACCTATCTACCATTGCTGTTTATAGCTGCCCAACTGCACGTGAAAAACCACTTACTGTGCTTCACAGGCACGTTTGTTTCCAACCAAAAAATTACTGAACATCCTCAGATGAAAACAAAAATTTAACATAGAGTTTAGAAGACTGATGGAGGGGAGGATGGTGGAGGGGAGGCCCTCTCACATCAATTTGCTTGATCTGTATGTTGTAAATCTGTTCCCTCACCCCCTTGCAGCCAGCAGTGTACCTGAGGGTGAGGAACAGGGCCCAGGGCAAGTACCTGACCGTGGCTGGGAGCCTGGCAGACATCAGGGCGACCTCAGTGTGTGTAGCCCCACGCAGCGGCAACAACTCCCAGCTCTGGCACTACTGCCAGGGGCTCTTCAAGTCCAAGGTGAGTTTCAGAGTGATTTTATATTCATGCTGCCCTTGATGGTCTGTTATTAATATTAGAAAAAGCTGATGGTTTAGCATTAAAAAAATGAAGTATCAATGACCACCACCTTTGATTGAGCAGCTGGTCGAGTGTTGAATTATCTGTTCCTCGCTTGCTTCCCAGGGTTTTACCAAGTCCAGCACGATTTACTGCCACGTGCTCAGTGCCTGAGACAAGTCAGGCACAAAACTGAAGCTCTGTGGCCTGGATCTCACTGCTCTCCTTGTTTCTTAGGCCAACAATGCCTGTCTTGATGTCATTGGGGGCAGAGACGTGCCTGGGGCCAAAGTCGCCCTCTGGACAGAACATGGCAAGGACAGGCAAAAGTGGAGACTCAATGAGGATGGAACCATCAGTTCATACCTCAGTGACCAACTGGTGCTTGATATTAAAGGTATTTAAAAACAAAAAACTCTAAACCTCACACGTTTTAAGTGTGTTTTTTGATTAAGGTAGACTTCCATGTTCCAATTTTTTTTGTTTGTTTGTTTTTGTTGTTGTTGTTGTTGTTGTAATTAAGGTCAGAAACTGAATCTTACCTTTTTTGTCCAGTTGCTTGACAGTGAGACAAGGAACAGCAGGGCAGAGTTAAGTAGTGCAGATGGCAAGAAATGGGAGTTACAGAAGACAAAATGGTGAAGGAAAATCAATCACAGAATAGCTCAAAGAGAGAAAAGAGGTTGAAAAAGAAGGCTGGTTAAAATTGTCATTGCTCAGTTGCAGACACCAGCCCCCTACCTCATGGAATTCCTATTTTTCAGCTGATTTTCCTACTTAGTCACAATTCTCGAAGATCGTGTATAATTTTTATGAGTATTTCTTTCAAAAGCTTTTCTTTCATGACTTCCTTTTGTTTTTAAGGAGGATATTACTATGACAAGAATCACATCATCATGAATCAGCCAATAGAAGACAAACCCTCACAGAAATGGGATATTGAAATATTGTGAGTAAAGTCCACCCCACAGATGGACTTTTTGTGGGCTACCAATGTCTAGAGGGGAAAAAAAGAACCCAGCTACTGAAGTCACACACCACTGGAACCATAAGCAGCAACTCTCTATTTTCCTTCATGCCAAGCACCAGCTCCTAAAAGAACTGAATTTTGCACAACTCTGGAAGATGGGAGGTTGATCCAGTGTCTCTGCAGGGAAGCTGATTCTGCAGAGGCTGCTCCTGTGGAAGTCACCATTACTCTTCTTCTGAAGTATAAAAGGTAAATGCAAAAGAGCAGGCAGAGGTTCTGCAGCATGGGACATGCAAGAAATAACAGGGGAAAGACTCTTCAGAAATGCTGTCTTTACCTCCCTCTCACACTGCTGGAAGCTCACTGAGGAGTGAATGCACTGATGAGCTTCAAGGAACTTGAATTGGGCTTTTATGTCCCAAGTGAAACTGTTTAGGCTCCAAGTGATCCTGAATCGTGTCTCTTATTAAAATGCAATTTATTTTGTTCATAAAGACACCTTTGAACTGGAATTCCAGCTCAGTATGTGAAATGAGGCAATACAGGGGCCTTTCACCCCCTAAATGATACTGCTAAGCTTTTGGCTCCTCTGCTTTTAACAGCACCAGATTTCCAGTTTTGCAGAAACCAACTCACCTTGGCATGTATTCCCAAAGGTGCCAGCAGCCTGCATTCCAGAGCAGTGTGTCAGGGTCACTGTGGCACCAAGGACAACTGATGGTCCACAGCTTGCTGTGCCAGGGCTCTCCTCGATTTCCACACTATGCAACCACAGCTATTGCTCCAACAGAGCCGGAGACCTCACTGACTGCAGGTGCTGCTTGAAAAGCTTTTTCCTGGCCTTTGGAGGGCTGTGAACACCTGACATGGAAGAGAAGTCCCTCAGCTCCCTGGATTCAACATCACTAAATTAATCTTCATTGAAAATACTTTTTTCCAGCATTTGTATATTCAGGATAAGTATTTCTAGGACTCTTTAAAGAGTTCAGGTTAGCTGAAAACAGATATTTGAGATTCCAAAAGCTATGCCAGCTGTGCACTCAAACAGGATCATCCCCAAACAAAGACATAATTCTAAGTTTGCCATAGAGATAAAATATATGGATGTCTATTTTTGTATGAAATTGAGTTCTATATAGTACTATTTAAAAAAAAAATCTACTTGAACTTACAATTTTACATTCTAAAATTATCATAAATCTGATGAGTAACAGATCCTCAAATGTATGTATTTTTTCAACTAAAGCACTTGTTAATTTTTCCATATAAGTCAGTACATCAAGTGTTCTGCATGTGACTTTCCATATGGAATTTTAAAAGCCCATGTAAAAAGTTGTAGTTTTTTAAATGAAGAATGACTAAATCGTACTTGGTGTCTTAGTGTTACATAACAAATTAAAGCAGGCTTTTGTACTTAAGAGACCTTGAATGTAAAATGCTAAAGCATGTCTATTTTAACTGTATAAAACTTTTCAGGAGAAACATTTTGCTGGTTGGTTTCTTTTTAAACAAACTAAATAATAGTTTTCAGCAGATGTTGAGCACATGCCAGTCAAATATTTCTTTTCCAATTCCTATAAAAGGGGGATAAGGATAGTGAATATGTGGCTGTGCTGTTATGTGAGATTGCATATTAAAAATCAATGAAGTATTAAAGTAACTGTACCAGTCTCATCAAAACCCACTCAAATGAATACTGAAGATACAGATTCCAGCTACAGGCTTTTGGGTTACTTTCACTTGAAACTGGTGCTGGGGGAGGTAGAGGATAAATATTATTGTTTATTTATTCCAAGGATGGCAGCATCTGAGGGAAAAGGGGTTTTCTTGGGCAAAGTTCCCAAGAACTTTGGGAACAGCACATGCAGCTTTTACCAGGAAGCTTTTGTTCTGTCAGGGAAATCAAACAGATTTTCCTGTTGATGAACTTTACAAATGAAAAAATCAAGTTAATATTTTATGCCCAAGGTTTTGGAGCCTGTTCCATGCATAACTTTAGATGTCCTCCACATCCCAGCAGCTCTCCAGAAGGAAGGGGACACCAGAGCACTGGGGGTACTTAGGAGTGACTTCGTCCAGCCACAGATCTGGAGCTGTGGCTCACTTACCTCTTTTCCCCCATGCCCAGTTTCCCAAAAGCATGGAAGGACAGTTAACATTTGGCACCAGAAAGCAGCAAAGTACAGATATTGCAATGCTTTGTTAGCACTACAAACCAGAGGCTGGATGGGTTTAAAAAAACTAATTTAATAAGCACTGCTCTCAAGGGATGCTTAATAGCCAGGAGCAGCTAATTCACAAAAGCATCAAAGAACTTCAATCAGACATTCAGTCCAGAGTGACAAGGCAAGGTTTTCTTTCTCCTCATCTGAGGTAAGGTTAAGCTCTTTAACACTAACTGTGCTGTTACTCCAGATCTGCTTCAGTGCATCCATGTACGTCAAAGGGAACCGCAGCCCATGAGTCTGCTGGGGAAAAAGAAACAGAAGAAACTCTTCAGCAAAGTGCAGTGACTTTATTACACAATAAAGTGTGTGAGGCTGTGGGGAGGGAGCTGCAGGAATGTGCTCCATTCCCACAGCACACACTCGTGTTCATGAGAGCAGCCTCCAAAAGACAGTTTTTATCCAGACCTCTTTTACTTAGAAGCAACTCTTCCATGCTGTAGCATCTTTTACAAGGTAGGGATGTTTATGTGACTTCCTCCTGTGGTTTCCACACAGAAGAAAAAAATAATTTTAAATTTACTCTTGCCTAACCCTACCCATTCTTTTAGCAAGGTAACAGAGCTTTATTTCTAGCTGACACAGTCTTTAGGCACAGAAGCACAGAGGACCTTCATTCCCAGGACTTTTTTAAGGGCAGGAAGGAAGATCCTGGGATGTCTATGTGCTGCTCAGGTGCCAGGGTTAAGCCTCAGCTGTAGAGGAGCAGTGAGATTTACTACAAAAGGAAAATAACTGCCAGACAAAAAAAAATATTTGCAGCAATGGCCAACCTAAGGCCAGGCTGTGCTCTGTTCTGCCTCTTTGGTGGAGTTGTAAGACCTGAATTACATTGTGGAAGAGTGAATTCTTTATTCCCAGTGCTGACCTGCCCCAGGCTGAAGTGAACAGCCCTGCACAGGGTGTTCCAGTGGATACAGGAGCTAACACAGGTTTAACATGACAGAAATGAGGTGCAGTGATCCCCATGGAATGTGTGCTACATCTCCAGCAGCCTCCAACAGGACCTGCTGAAGGACATACACTAAGATACTTTTAGTCACTCCAGCAGCTCTGCTAACTGGGCCATGGGGCATGCACAAGACATCCCATTAGCATCTCAAATGTTTAATTAAGCATGGGATCACATTACTTAGTTCTACTATTCACTGCCTGTGTTGCAGCTTCAGCTCATCCAGGTACTCTGGGAATGGGCCGAAAAACTCTGGGTGCTGAAGAACACAGCCAAACCCACAGTGGCAAGATAAATTTTGGGGTGTGCTTGCAGGAACAAACCTGTGCCAGGCCATCCTCACTGGCAGTGTCATCCTCTGTCCCCATCATGTGAGTTTCTCTCCTGTTCTTTAAGCAATGATACACATAAACCATCTCCCTGCGAATTTCATCCTAAAAGACAGGAGGAAGAAAATGGTCACAGGTGATCCACACCCTCACATCACTCCAGTGCCAGCTCTTTAATTTCAGAGGGCACTGTTACAGCAAGGAAAGCAAGTCACCTTCTCAACTGAATGACCCAACAGCCCCCTCCCACAGCAAGAAGGGACACTCCAAAACACCTCTGAAAATTTATTTACAAGCTTCTGTCTTAAAACTGCCCCTGCTGGAGTCACAGGACTGATGCTGTGTAGAAAATAGGCAATTTAAGGCACCTCTCCTAAAAAGGCTTAATGAACAGGTGTGCATCAATAAATCTCCAGTCTGAGGTTGATCTGTCTCTTAAAAATCACATGCCCATTATCAAGCCTTGGTCAAAGCTGAGCAAATCAGCTGCAAAAAAATTGGAAAAAAAAAGTTTCCAAACCCTACACAGTCTCACATCAATATGGACACAAATAAAATGGAGGAGAAAAATCAGAAAGTTCTGGTATGTTTTTCTTGGAGGGAAACATTCCACTCATAAAAAAACCCCAAGCAACCAAACAAAAAACCAAAACAAAACAACAACAAAAACCAAACAAACAAAAAAAAACAACAAAAAAAAACTTCTACAAGATCATCCATCCTCTGTATGTGTTCCCCCTCCCCCCATTTTTTTTAAATTAACAAAAAGCACTTCTATAATTTAATATTAATAAACCTTCACAGATCAGCAGTGTAAACACGGAATGATGCGAGATGGAAGTATCTATGTTGTGGAACAATTTATAAGTGCCACTGTCACCCACTTAGGTACAGAGACAATACAGAGATAATGTAGTAGTAAAGACTAAATGCAACCAAGAGAATTCCCTCTTTTCAGGAACCCTAATTTTATTAGTTCTTCGTGGTCTTAAATACAAAGAATTTTTTAAAAAAATCTATTCTCCAGAGCTGTAAAGGCCATTTTAGCTGCTATAATGACCTACCCCATGTGATTCAGATAAAAGCCATGCAGAATCACAGACTGAATATAATTCTGTACCTCCCTCCAGAAGGGTGGAATGCACTCAGCAAACAGCCCCAGGATCTCCTAACAGCAATAATGGGATGCAGGATCTAACCAAGCAGAAGTGCACAACCCTTTTAGGTACAACAGAGCAACAATTCACATGCCTCCCACTCCCCATCCCAGGCATACGAGGGGGGCTTCTTATACTTACAGCATTTTCTTGATCTGGTTCCACAGTGATGATAGCATGGTCTCTAAACTGCAGTCTGATTTTGCTATCTATTTTTGGCAATTTCCCACCTAAGAAGAATAAATTCTCCCTTAGAAAAGGAAGAAAACCAGACATGATCCAAATTGAGCCCCTTGTGCACTACCCATTCTCTTGTAGCCAGAGTTTTTTGTTAACCTGTGTTTCCACAGCCACAAGTTCTCAAACTTGTGGTGGAAGGAGAAATGAGAAAGATTTTTGAAATTCTAGGATAACCTTTATTTCAATGCAAGGGAAATGAGTCATCTCTCCCACCAGACACTGGGAACTGACCAAGAGAGGTGTGCAAACACATACCCAGCCAGGCACGACACAAAGCTGGACCTAGACTGTGATCTTGGCCTGCCATGAAATGCTAGAAGTTTTAAGAGGGAGATTTAGCCACTACCATCACATCAGCCAGTTTTGGGAAGTTCAAACTCTACCTGGTGTCAAAGGACCAGAGTCACATCCCAAGCATGGTGGCAACCGATGCATAATGAAATCTTTCTTCATATCGGATGATCTCAGGTCCCTGGAGTTCTCCAGACGGTCTGCAAGCCTTCTCAGAAGGCTGCTCAGCTTTTTGGAGCAGTCAGCTGTGTCCACCTGCTAAACATCCACAAAGAATTCAAGTTGAACGGACCAGGCCTAAAGCAGTGCAGCAAAGCAGTGAAAATCTAGACACTTCTCTTTTATCTCTGCTTAGTCCCAAACCAAGCTTTGTTTCTTTTACACATTCCCCATGAGCTGTTCACTTATCAAACAAAAAAATGTTCTCCTTGCTCTGGGGCTAAAGGACTTGCAAGTGCAGTTGAAAAGACCCTTGTTCCTCCTGCATGCTGACAAGCTCAGCAGCAGCAGCGCACAACCACCATAAGGAGGTCCCACAACAATTCACGGCTTCACTGACTTAAAGATTCAGAAGCTCGGCCTGACAGAACTTTTGCTGTCTGACAGATCACCTGGATGCACCATTATTCCCTGAGTCCCACCTACTAACCATGAGCAGTTGCCTTGGAATGCTTGTCCTCAGTGCCATGTCCTCCTTTGCTGTATCAAACACCAGGCCAGGAATTGCATCCAGTAAGAAATCTCCCCAAGAGCTAAAGGACAGGAAGAAAAAAAATTACTGAAATAGTTGCACTGAAATAAAACATGCATCCTACTTTCTTTTTCCTAACTAAAGTAGTGTTAAGATGTAAAACAGTTATTATAGTCTCTTGTTTTTTTATCATGTCCACTCAAATGTTTCACTGTCTGCTACACAGTGGGAAGAAGAACTCTGGCCAGTAAAAGGAACTGGACATCTACTTCTTAGTGCATCTCTTTGCCCCCAGTTTCCATCTGCCAGCAAATGTCTTCAGCTGCTCACTGCTTTTCCAAACTGCCCTGCTTATCCCACATGTGCACCCCTCTCTGCCTGCTGGTATCTGGTCCAGACAAACCCTGCTTCAGAGGAGATGTCCCTTTTGTCTTGGTGCCTAAAAATACCTGAAGTGCCACCTCCACAGCTATTTTCAAATTCTCTTCGATTTTCCAAGGAAATGTTTCCACATCATACTTCCATCCACAAGCCAAATCAAAACACCAGGACTGCTGCTTTTTTCCCTACACTTGCTGACAGCAGGGGCAGAGGAAGGCTCTTACACTTCATTGCCAATAATCTTAATGGATGATGATACCACTTTTTAACCTTGGAAGAAGAACTGTCTTGAAGCTTTTCCTGCTCCTCTGCTCACCCATGACAGACATCCCCAGGGAATGTGCTCCTGACAAGTCACGCACCGGGACTGGCCTTGGGTTCGTGCAGCCATGGAGAAACTCCACACAAGGCTGCAGATCTCTAGCAATCCCACTACAATCCTTGGCTTCCCAGCACTGCTTGACCAATAAATCCATACAAATCCTTCCCAATTCCTAAGTCAGGCCAGTAACTGCAAGCCCAGCACCCCATAGCTGATTAGGTGGCAGCAGCAGCATTTTCCCGTGTGATAACAATGTTTCAATGGGGGGACAAGGACCTGACCTGTGTCAAAAGAAGAAATCTGACTCTCATGCATGGGGTAGAAAATGAAAAACACAGATTAGCAGAAAATATTTGCATGGAAGAATCTGTCAGAGGACGCGTGGGTGACCATCAAATACAGGAGGAAACCTGATGAAAGGAATAACTCATGGCTCTTTATCTGGATTATGAAATGAACAGCAATTTCAGCCACTGGCGAGGGGTTTTTTTTTAAAGACAAAAACGAGTTTGCAGTTGTAACATTATCTTCCACACTAAAGTCTCCAGCTGATAAATAATAAATAAAGCAATTAAAAAGCAATCAGACTTGCTGCATGAAAACCGGGCAAAGAGGCTGCTTCAAACAACAATGGTCATGCTCCCCTCCTTCCCCCAAACTTCAATTACTGCTATCTCAACACTTAGATTCTGTCCCTAACAGCAGGGCACCTATGTCATAGTGGGGTATCTACCTATATTCCATGTCACCACATTTCTGGGGGGAAGCTGACATGCCCTATCCCTGTAATACCCATAGGAAAACAAACCACACAAGGGCTGAATGAGATGAACACAGGAAAGACCCAAGCAGAGCTCATTCCAAGGTTATTTTTTTTAAGAAACAGGACATCAATTGAAACATCCTTGAAACACCAGCTTCAGGTCTCTACTAGTCACACACATCATCTGGCAGGGGAAAGCCATACAAAACAAGAAATGAAGAGGAATTACTTGTTTTGGTAGGTGCTGATGGTCACGTGTGTTGAATGGGAGATCCCCTGAGGAGTGTCAGCCTGGTGAATAGTCCCTCTTGGGAAGTACAATAAGTCACCTGGCTGCAGGAAAACGAAAGAGAACTGGTACATTTAGGCCACTTGGTCAAACCTTACTGTAGTCTAGAGAAAAGAAGCAGACAGACTGACAATATATATTCTTTAAAAATCACAGAATTGAGCAATTCTCCAATGTACATTTCATAACATAAAACACTCTAAGCCAGAAGTCCAGCATCTCAAACTTTCCAAGCTACTGTCAATATTTGCTCTACACCTGTCTGCAAACATGAGTTTTTAACATGCTAGAACATGCACAGTCCTGCTGAGCTGTGGGAAAGGGACAAAGAAGCAGCTGAGATGAACCTGCTGGTAATTCAGTGCCCTGGGAATTTGGTCAGATCATATCAAAAGAAAAGGCCAGTGTTTCACAAGAAAAGTCTAATAGTCTGAAACTTTTAGTTAAAACACCAGTAGAACCTTCCTCCTCCCCTATCTTCTCACCTATGTAAATTAAATATCTCCACAGAAAATAATATAGGTCAGGGAAGTCAAGACAAGAAAGAAATGCAAAGCACATGAAGTTGCCTCCACAAAGGAAGAATCAGTTTACTTGTGTCTTGTCCTATAAACACCAGCACAAAGAGAAAGTTCATAAAGCAATCGTGATGAAATCTGATTGCACTTTAATTTTATGGTCCTTAAACTTGGTCACATCAGCTACTTCTAGGAGCCTACCAAGCATGATCACTTTTCTTGCTACCACAGCCCAGACCACCTGAAGCAATTAAATTATGATACCTTTAATATGAATTCATGTGTGGGACTCCCAATGCTATCTTCTGGCTCAACGTTGTACTCCCGAGCCAAAGGCACCGTTGGTTTGTAGAGTCGCCAGTGCTTCTCTCCTTCCAGCTGAAGGATGAACACCTCCAAAAGACCATGAATCCCAATTTTTGGGGGGCCCTAAGGAAGCCCTGCTGCCCCTCACACATCCAACTCATCAGGCATTTTAATTTATCTTCTGACTTGCCAAGTCTGTGGAACCAAGCCAGAAGGCAGGGACAGGAATAGTGACAGAGGTTGCTTTTCTGACAAATACAGGTTTTCCCCTTCCCTGCTCTCAGCTACTCCACAGCATGGCAAATACAATTCCTTTCACATTACCTTTTAGGTATCTAATGCAGAAATTTACATTTGAACTAAATTCTTGTACTCTATTTAGAGGCAACAGAGAGAAGAGTTGTGAAGTGTGATTGTTTTATCCCGGATTTGGAAATCCCTGTTTCACTCCAGTCACTTAAACTTAGCCATTACTATTGGCACACTTTCAGCAAAAATATATAAGGAAACACTTGCAAATAATTACCCTAAGTTTTCAGTGGAATAAAAGAACTCTTTCTAGAATGTTTATTGTGGGGGATTGGTGGAAGCACACACAGAGGCATGCACTGCCAGAAGCCCACAAAGGATCACAGACAAGGTGGTGGTGTCCTACCTCGACATCATCATAGTGAGGGGGAAGGCCCTGAGACCCCTGGGGAGTGATGTAAACATTGGATCCCACCAGAGACCCAAAGTAACACTCCAGCTTCTCCTGAATCTTCCACAGCTCCTCCTATTAAAAAAAAAAAAAAAGTTGTTATTACTGAAGAGCTCAGCCAAGCCTGGCTGCCACCAGCCCATCACTGGGGAAGAATGGTGACATCCCCACAAGAACACACAGCCTGGGAAGCAGTTTTTCCTCAAGGCAAGCATTGCAGTAGCAAAGGAGATCTGCCATGAAAGTAATGGGTATGCAAAAAACTCCGGTGCCTCAACAGAACACTGATGTTTGCTCTCTTCCCTGTACCAACTTCAGGCTGCAAAACCAGGCAAAAACGAGGCTAAACAGAGGAGAATAAACCACCCATCATCCCACCTGCATCAAAGAGGGAATAACACAAAGGTCAGACAGCTTTTACAAATGACTCCAATTGCGTGGGAATATTCAAGCACAAACTTTATTCATGCACACCCAGCATGTGACAGGGAAACATCAGGAGATGCCAACGACTGAGATCAGTCAGTGACACTACACCTGGGACTCTGCTGTGTATTTGGGTCCTTATTTGGGGCCACCTCACAATTAGACTGTGTTGACACCTTGGGACTAAAAAGGACTGCCTAAATCAAAATACCTACAAGTATCTAAGTCCTTTACAACTGTGCAGCACCACTGTTTGCTTCCCATACACACAGACTGAGGACACTCAGCTAAAATGGGGTGGTCGGTTCCATGGTGCAATTCCATGCTAATCCTTTGGCAAGAATGGTGGAGTGTCCTGGAAATACTTGACATGGTTTCACACCTCATCCTTGATTAAAGGGAAGTGGTACAAAAGTCCCTGTTTGCACAAGGAAAAAGTGGGGCAGAAGAGATAATTTAAGAACAGATGCCTAATCATCAATTATACGCATTTAAAAAGGATACTTAATATTACAGAAAAACATTATAGCATGAATCAGATTTTGTTCTTACTGCAGAGCACTGAAACACAGGGCACTGCAAAAGTATAAACTGTGTTTTAATACAACTGGTGTAAAGATTTCAGCAGATTGTCAATGCCAATTACCTCCTATGAGGGCAGATATGAAGCCATGTCTAATGCCACTCAGCAAAAGCCAGACCATATTATAAAGCAAGCATTAATTGCATTAATTATAATGAAACAATCCTACCTTAAATCTCTGAGGCTGATGAAACTGTATTGTTGCCTTTTTCTGGTCAAAATCCTTCTTCAGCTGCATGTAATTGACTCTACCTTCTTTATTTAGAACCTTTTTTTTCCCATTCACACACCTGCAGACATTCACATCTCGCCCGTAGCACAGGCCCTGGCTGCACAGCTCCTTCAGGTGTGCCAGCTGGAACAGGGACTGGTAGTAAGCAGCCACCAGGACATCATTTCTTTGAACAAGCAGTGGCTTTTGCTCCCAGTACTCCCTGAAAAACACCTCTTCTTTGATGGGAGAGATCAGGCTCCTGAAGAGGCTGTCTGGGCTCTCAAAACTCAGCACTGAAGGAGAACCAGCTGTGTCCAATTTGGGCCGTTTACACTGTGCTTGTGTTTCCTTTGACACGTCAGCAATCTTCCCTCCTTTCTTGGGCATCTTCCTGTCCAAGAGGAGAGAGACCCAGAACAATCAGCTAGCAACACAACCTCAAGAGATACAGGCCCAGGGCAGCAGCTCTTGCCTTATCCAGAGGGATATCAAAGTATACTGGGAACAGCTTTCGCTCCAGGGGCTCACTGATTGCCCCCAATCCTCTCTCAAACCTCAGCAAACTCCAAAGGGCTCTACTGGGAGCCATTGCTCACAGGAGCTCACACCCCACAGCTCAGTTTGTACTAAAGAACATGTGATGAGACCAAATCACTGGATCATTACCAATGCAGGAACCCACCTACACAAAGAACCTGTGGGCAAGTGATCTTTTCTAGCAAGAGCTGAAAATTATTTTTTTAAAAAACCAACTCAGCTTTAAGAGATTGAGTGGCAAGGTGCAGAGGGAGGTGGAGAGAGAGGGCAGGATCAGAAACTTGTATTATTACACTTTCTTCAACAGTAACAGTTTACAAAAGAGGGAACATTGTTAGGCCTTTCTGTTGA
Organism: Rhabdornis inornatus; assembly: GCA_013397075.1. Lineage (NCBI taxonomy): Eukaryota > Metazoa > Chordata > Aves > Passeriformes > Rhabdornithidae > Rhabdornis > Rhabdornis inornatus. The sequence goes on from VWZS01002871.1 coordinate 970,364, forward strand.
TGCTATGTAATTACTAAATCTACTATCTTAAAACTTGTAAAATGTACCAGTTTAAAAACCAAAATGCCAAGATTCTGCTTTGATTTCTAGCAAGCTGTCAAACTTTGTGGCTTATTTAGAATAAAAATAATTCTTTCATACAAGTAGAGACATCTAATTTTAAAGCTGAAAGTCATTTACTTTGTTTTTCCACAGTATGTTGTGTACAATTATGCAAGAATAAAGAAGTTAATTCACAAATGGTTTAGCTGCCAAGTTCTCAGGAAAGTTAAGGCACAAATCGAGTTAACAGCAGGTCTAAACCATGTGCAGACAGACTTGCCTCGAGTCTGCTCCAGCATTTCCTCCCCCAGAGCACTGCAGAGCAGTAGAAGCCTGCCTGGGGAGCTGAGCTAAGCATCCTGAGGACGAGCAAGCACGGCTCAGCCTGGCAGCCAGGTCTGGGCTGGCAACCCAAACTGACTCTGGGCATGTCTGAGCCAGTCTGAGAAGCCAACCCATGAGGAGTCAGAACATGCTGATGCTTTCACTTCCGAGTAAAAATGGCAGCTTTACTCCCAAAAGCAAATGCTGTCAACAGACTGAGATGCTTTTATTTGCACAGATCCCTGAAATCTAAACTCCAGTTCTGGTATTTCCAAGCAGCACAAAGTTCTACTGTGCAGCAGGACACCCTGCTGATCCCCCTGCTCCTGGGCAATGCTTCATCAGCAGCTCCTGGACCAGCCTGGAATAGTAACCTGTGGTCACCTCAGTCCTGCAGGAGGGAATTCACATCACCACCTTCCCAGCAGGATGGACATTCCCAACAATAGGAAGCCACTGTTCTACATGAGGCAAGGGAATGCTTAAAAAAAGATAAAGACTGAAAGTTAGTCCCTGGTTGGCAGCAAGATCTGAAGATGCTGCTGGCACTACAATCTAAAACTGGCATTCCCCAAATGTTAGGAACACAAATGCAACCGACCCTGAATTGATGGTTTTTGAATTCCAGACCTAGAGCCATCATTTCAACCGCTCAGCTCGCTCAGATTGATCTAATGAAGTTAAATTCACATAGGTACTGTTCGCAGATCTCTGCTTCATTTCCACCATGTAGTGGTGGAAATGCTTCTCTGTAGTGTTTTGTTAGTTATTACAACTGCAAACCCACCAAATGGTTTGGGTAGGAAGAGATCAGCTGGCACAAACCCCCTGCCATGGGCAGGGACATCTCCCTTTCGTTCTATTTGGTCAAAGCCTCGTTCAACCTGGCCTTGAACACTTCCAGGGATGAGGCAGCCACAGCTTCTCTGGCCAAGCTGCCAGGGCCTCACCACCCTCACGAGAAAAAAATCCTCCCTTACATCTAATCTAAACCTACCCTCTCACAATGTAAAACCATCCCCCCTTGTCCTGTTGCTACAGGCCCTGGTAAAAAGTCTTTTATCTGGCATTTAAGTACTGAAAGGCTGCAAAAATATCCCTGGAGAGCCTTCTCCATGCTGAACCAGCCCAGCCCTCTCAGCCTGTTCTCCCAGCAGAGGTGCTGCTCTCTGATCATCTCGGTGGCATCCTCTGGACTCGCTCCCACAGCTCCCTGTCCTTATGTTGGGGAGCCCAGAGCTGGTGCAGCTCTCCAGGCGGGATCCGATGAGAGCAGAGGGGCAGAATCCCCTCCGTCCCTCCCTCAGGCCCCGCCGCTGAGGGTGCGGCCCAGGCCAGGACCGGCTCCGCGCACGGCCGGCCCAGGCCCCGTTCTCACCTCCCCACACCCCCGCGTCCTTCTCGGCAGCGCTGCAGCAAGAACCGAGCGGCACAAGGGGCCCTCCTGCCTCACTCGGGACCAGCTGCTGCCACCAGTGTCACTCGCACAGCGACACACCGCGTGTTCCCGCACGGCCGGGGCACGCTCCACGGGAAGCAGCGGGAATACAGGCGGACACGGCGGCTCTGGGACCCCACGGCGGCTCTCAGGACACGCAGACCCGCAGCCACCCCTCCCTTCCCGGAGCCCCGCACTCACCCT
>VWZS01002871.1:972422-1074867 GCA_013397075.1 Rhabdornis inornatus
GCTGGGCTGGGCTGGGCTGGGCTGGGCTCGGCTCGGCTTGGCTCGGCTCGGTCCGGCCCGGCCCGGAGCTGGTTCTCCCGCCGCAGGATGTGCCCGCTGGAAGCGGGAGGCGGTCGCTGCCGCGCTGGGTGTCACGGGAGGAGCCGCTTCCGGGCGGCCAGTAGGAAATGCAGCGCTATTCCCGCATTATTCCTGTGTGTATTCCAACAGAGCATCTCCACTGGAGTTATTCAGAGCATTAAATTTTGTTTCGTGCACACAACAGTGTCTGGGCTTTAGCTGCGCGATTTTTTCCTGGACCAAAATCCTGTTCCAGAGTCCCCTTGAGGCTCCCTCAAAGAAATCTTCAGAATCCTTGCCGAGCACATGAAAACTCCTGGAAGTATTTTTAATTACCTTTACTAAAGAAGCCTGTTAATGGTTTAATTTACACTGGCTAATGACATCAGAAAAAGATGTTAGGTAGGCTTTGCTAAAGCTTTATTTTTGTCTACTGATAGTTTGAAGAATTTTAAAACCTTTAAGAATGAAGTTGTCCGGACTTAAAAGTTTGCATCACCTACATTAACACCCACAGGATGTTTTTTTATTACAGATGGGTGTAGCAGCAGATGCTAAAAATAGTGAGGCCACATCCTGCACCTCAGCTGGTCACAGAAATCGTGACAAGCTGTAATTTCTGCTCCAAAAACCCACAAAGTACACTCAGCATAACTGCCTGAGTGCCATCGGGATGAACACTCGCACAAGTATGTATTTACATAATGCCTGCGGTGCTTTAACTCGCAGTAAATGTTGTGGGATCTAAAACCCACGCATGGGACTGGCTGGAAAACCAGCAGGAATGGGAAATACTCGTGAATGCATTTTTTAAAGACTTCTGTGCTGGTCTGCAGAAACAAATTGACTGAAGGTATTTCTTACCATACCTGTCAGGAAGTTAACACACATTTCAGAGGGTCATGGGAGCTTAGCCAGCCCTCTAGCACCCTCTAGACAAGAAATAATTCGTTGAAATACTGTTTGTTATCTTTACTATTTATACAAGCAATAGATTTTTAAAATAAGCATAATTTATCCTGATAGCATCCCTGTCACTGCATTAAGAAGATAAAAGATTATAAGCTTTGCTGTTAAAGCATGCAGTTAAATATCATCATCGCTTACAAGAGCATGTAGTGACAGGACAAGGGGAAATGGCCTCAAACTGAAAGAGGAGAGGATTAGATTTGATATTGGAAAAAAAATTCTTTACTGTGAGGTTGGCAAGGCCCAGTGCAGGAACAAGGCTGTGATGGTGTATTTTTATATACAGTTACACTATACATCTGCTCAGCTTGAGGTCTGGTGTGCTGTTACTGTTGCCAAAGCCTGTGTGTCCTTTGGCTTTGCATTCCCAGCATTGTCATTCCTGGTACTGTTCTGCTTTCCATGACAGGATTTCCTGGAAAAGTATCAAAGCTGTCTCAGCTCTGATACATTTGTTTGGCAGTGATCCCTCTCACTCACTCCGTGAGATTTCAGTCAGTCAGCAGGCACCGTGTCACCACTTCTCCAGCTCTGGAACTGGGAGCTTGACAAATGCAGCTCTTTGAAAAAGTTAAGAGACGTCACCACACTCTGAACAAACAAGATGGGAGCAAGAAAATAAGTAAATTTAAAAAATAAAAAATAATTTTAAAAGTAAGTAGATAAAATAAATAAAGAAACCAAAGAGTGACTTAGGCTTCCAAATTTATTCCCACTTCCTTGACCAATAAACTTGACCAAGCAGTGACCAAGCATTTACCTTGTGACACTTTTTGCCACCACAAATTATCATTTTGAACTGACTTTGTAAATATAAACTCAGTGAATTAAATGACAGATGAACCCAAGGAATTTAGTGGAAAATGCTCCTTATTTGGGAAAGTTACAAAAGTAATCTTGATTCTTTTCTGGAGCTGTGAAAACTTTCTGTGTTTATCCCTGAACATCCTTAATTCAGCCTCCTTAGCCTGAACCTAAGGATATTTCCATGCAAGATTCATCTGAGATTGACAGGTTTCCTGTATGTGTCTCTGTTTTGGCACAGCTGTTTCCTTTTATTTCCTGAAACTGTGCTGGGGATCACTGCTGCAAGGGGCAGATGCAGCTTCTCCTCACTGAAACATTCAATCTCAAAAGCCAAAGGGAGAGTGAGGGTGGCAAAACCCCAAGGTCACGTGCAACATAAAGCAGAAGAACCAAAGGCGTGGTTGGTTTGTTCTCTTGACAAAGTTGTCTAAAATCTGTCTCAAAGCCTGTGTTTCTAAACCAAAGGGTTCTGCAGTAAGCAAGGGATTACAGCAGGTTAGGGTGAGACAGAGGTGTGTGGGTGAACACAGCTCGTGCTGGGGATGCTGCTCATCCACCTGGGAAGTGGCTGCACATGGTCTGGGATGTTGTTCCTGTGCTGTCTTTGGGACTGGTGAGCCAGATTCTTCAAAACAGAGGTCCCGTGGAGACTCATGGACAGCTGACAAGGCTGAAAGGTTTTCTTGAGGTGCTGTTGATGCACAATCTACAAAGCGCCATCACCCTGGCTTCCTGCTGGTCCCTACTGCACTGCTAAGCCATAATTCTCCCCCTGTTCCCATCCAAGGGCAGAGGCTGCTGAGGTGCAAAGGGGTTGCCCAGGAAAATTGAAATGCAGGAAGTGACACAAGGACAGGAGCCATCCCAAGGCTATCCCAAAGTGGTTGGTGCTGATTGCCAACCAAAATGGAGCACAGGTGAAGAACAGAGAGGCTGATTCGACAGGAAGGGTTGGAGTGCAGACAGAGACAGGGCAGGACCTCAGGAAGAGGGAGCTGCTGTCTGTTCTGGGGGGTGACAAAGGGCTCCCTCAGTGAGCACACAGCTCCTGTGATACTGCAGTGGGGCCTTTGCATGGGATCACCCCGGTGAAGCTCTGCATAGTCCAGTTGGAAAATAACCCAGACATGTGAGAGTATTGCATTAAGAGTTTTGCTGCTGACCAAACCAGCCCAGGTTTGATGCTGAAGTCTCTTTTGGAAAACCTTAACCTTTTCCTCTACTGCTGTTGCATTATTTTTGAAGCATGATGCAACCCTCATACACAAAATAATGTCTAGTTTATGAGCATTTTAGTTCATATGTACAAACCCCAGTAAAAAAAGTTGAACACAATATATACACTGGGAAATATAATCCTGGAATACGTGTCAATAACATGATTGTTCTGTAAAATAATCCTGCCCACGTTTCCCTTCAGAGATCTCTTCCTCTTCAAGCGAGGTGTGTCTGCATTGGAGATGTTGGTTTGACTTGCCCTGGTCTCATTCTCCTCACAGGGATCTGGGAAGGGAGTCAGGTCCATGTCCACATCTGTGTCATGGAAGCAGCCATCGAAAGCCATTGCTTGCACCGCGTCCATGCTGTACATTCCTGAGGCCTGGCAACAAAGGAGAGTTACTCTGGGTCTAGCAGGAGCCATTTTGGCATATCATAAATGAAAAAAACAGAAGAGAAAGAAAGCTTTGCCCTCAGTGTTGTGCTCTCTGTGGAGAACATGTGGAGAACAGGGCTATCTCACAGTATGGCTCCCTGTGGGGCCTGACATGAGCAAGGAAATGTCATCAAATGTCATAAAACACACTTGTCTGCCTGATTACTGCCAGCTGCTGGCTGGCAATTCATGCCTCAGCTTCTGAAATAAAAGAATCGAATTCTCTCCTGTAGGTCTGTGTTGCTGGAGTTGTGGGAAATTACTTCAAACGTTTCTGGGAGTAGGTTTTTTATGGGCTTATCCAATAATGTGAGCAACATATGCATCCTTTCTGTGTTCTTCCCCTCATGATATTCCAGCAGATGAGTTTACAGAGGGGATATTCTTAAAGCAAAGATTTTAAGTGAGAGCTTCACAGAAAGCAGATGTTTAACTTGTGACTATTTCTGCTTCAGGCACACTTTTCTAAAAATGACCTTGTCATTCATCTGGTCTTGGGACAAAAAAGAAACAGGAAACAGGGAGGAATATCATATGAGGGCATGCTGAGGTCTATTTCAGAGACAGGAGAAATACCTTGATTGATAGGTATTTGAAAATAGAAGAAAGGGGGGGAAAAAGGGGCAAAAAATACCCCTAACCTCTGCCACAAGAAAAGGGAGAGAAAACGCAGACCTCTCAGGATCTCAGAGAGGAGGACACTTTGTCTCCTTTCACCAAGTGAAAAAAAACGTGAGATACAGGGTGGAGACACAGATTGTTACTGTTCTGTTATCACAATGGTGTGTCAGGACTATGCTGTGGCTTCCATGATGCTTTCAGAAGGCAACAAAACACAGAGGGTTGTACCTTGCCCCTTTTTTTGAGTTGTTTTCTCTCTTCAATTGTGGTGAGATAGTTCACTGCTGCATACTCGATGACTGACAGGAAGACAAAAAGGAAGCTGATCCATAAATACACATCCACAGCCTTTATGTAAGACACTTGAGGCATTGAGGCACTTACTCCTGTCATGATGGTTGACATTGTCAGCACTGTAGTTATACCTGCCACAGAGAAGAGAGAGGTTTTCACAGTTCTGGCCAGCTGGTTCTGCTTAGCTCATCTCCACTGTTTGGACAGCACAGCTTTGTGAGGACCTGTGATTGACACCCCCTTTAACTTCCTCACACAGGCTCTGAGAAGTGGAGTGAACCATGAAGGACCCATCACACACAATACTGAGAGCACTAAATCATCTCTCTGCTCACAATGGTCATTGAGCAGCATAAGGAACACATCTCTGTGACAGCTTTGGGCACTGCCACACACAGGTGAAAGCAGGTTTGTGGTCATCCTTCACTTCCCAGAGCCAGGGTCGCCACTGCATATTTTCTTGTCCAGGAAAATCACTAAAGAATCACCATTTTCCCTCCTAACTCTTTCTTAAATTGTACTTCTTGAGAACATATTTCAGCCTGTATGTCCCTGTCATAACTCCACGGCTCTCTAAAAATGATCTAGCATAAAACAGCTACAACCACTGAAACCAAGAAAAAATGATTGTTTGCCTCAGTATGACCAGAATTTCAGCCTCATCTTTTCAAGCTCTGCTCTTACATCAGCTATTCATCCCATTTTGGATTGCTCCAGCTCAGGGAAAAAAACAACACCCAACTCAGTCTCTGCTTTTAAAGAAATCAGTGTAACTCTAGAAGTGAGAACATCTTGACATCTGTGAGACAGCACTGTCAGCTGGGTTTCTGCAGCCCTTCTCCTGTTCTACAGCAGTTCAAGTCCACTGGAACATACAAAAGTTTTCCCCCTACCTCTCTGCAGCTTCTTTAGGTTGAAGGATGGAGTTTGAAATACATCATATAAGAGGAAATCAATTTATTTAATATACATATACTCTAGGCTAAGGAGCTAGGCTTATTAAACTTTGTTGTTAAAGTTTTCTATAAATTATGTATGATTATGCTAATGAAATGTGCTTTATTCATGGAACTCCTGATGCATAACCTTCTGCAGAAATCCATACATTAAGAACATGATCAGCAAAACTATCTTGACAACATTAAAAATTGCCTACTGAGAATTAAAAAGTTATTTTTAAAGATGAAGTTAAATTTCTTCTAAATAAAAGGAATCCATAGATGCATTAATAAAAGTAGGTAGGAAGAACCATAATTTGTTTACATATTAACAAATAGATTTATATCTCATGTATTAATAGCTTTAGACTGTGCCAATAGAAAGGGACCTGAGTGGCTACAGTCCTGTTCTTTCTAGATTGATATAATTACAGTGAAAAATGAGGGCTTTTTCTCTTGCCTAAGAAATACAGCAACATACAGCTGGCTTCTGGGACCAGCATCAGTGAGAAGAAAGGACAAGAGCTTCTTTATTTTAACCTGACAGTTGCAGGACTCAGTTGCATTATGGTTTCATCAGATATCTTAAAAAATTCCCATCAGATCTTCAGAGATCCTAATTTTTGAAAAAAATGTACTCATTCCAAGGCCATCAGCACTACAGTCACAACAAAGACAGCCTTGGAGTGGCATCCATTGATTCACCAGTGGAAGAAAAAATAAACTTCTATTAAAAACACTGTAATAGGTCCTCTTCTACTGGGCTGAGGTGTTCAGAACTTACTTTTTGGCTTCCACAGAAGACTGTGTGCCTTGCACAGCCAAGACACCAAAGCAAGCATTTCTAAGATGCCCCACAACTAAAGGCTTTGCCACACAGGCAACTATTTCCAAGCTGGCAGGAAGATAACAAATGTTTCTTGAGAAAAAGAAGAGCCGTGGAGCTTTTCCATAGATTGGGCTACATCTAATGACCCGTGGATCTGGAGAGGGATCTGCCTGTTCCTACCTGTTAATTTGCTGGGAAGAGAAAAGGAAAACCCAGGTTTTGCAATTAAGTAAAATTCTCAGGGAATCTGCAGAATCATCCCTTTTTTGCTTTTGTGGTGTGTGAGCTGTTTCCAGAAATAGCAAAGCCAGTCTGAACAAACCCCCTTTCCAAATGTAGAGACTGACTACATGTAATGGCAGAGGTAATAAGAGTGTTGTTCAGGCAATTATCTGATATTTTTGCTGATGTTCTGTGTAAATAAGCTAAGGTAAATCCAAACCCTCCCCTCTCAATTCTATACTTCCCAAAGGATATAGAGCAAAGATTTACCTAATGACACCCTGGCAGGAACAGCTCTTCTATCAATCCAAAAGGAAACCCAAGACAGCATGACCATCAGCATGGCTGGGAAATAGGATTGGAGCACAAAAAAGAAAATATGTCTGCGGAGTGCAAAGTTGATAAAAAGCCGATTGTACCAACCTGTTGGGAAAAAAAAAGGGAGAAGAACAGGTTGGGGGAGAAGAGAAGAGAACTGTGTTTTTTGTGAGCTCTGTTTGCTGGCCCCTCCTCCTGGCAGGGGTGTTATATCCACAGCAGGAGCAGTAAATGCTTCTGGAATCTTGCCATCACCTTAGTTTTACACAGTGCTTTACAAACTGCCCATCGTTTGTGGGAGTGAAGGGTCATGGCAGCATGTCTAAAATACTCTAACTGAGGTTGGGAAATTGAAAATATCAAATAGACTTGAAGTGAAACTGCCAGGAGAATACAGACAGGATACAATTGTCCAGTGATGCCAACAGCCTGCCTTCCCTGAAATACCTGACAAGAAGCAGTCATTCCTTCCGGTTTTTTTGTTGTTGTTGTTTTTGGTTTTTTTGTTGTTGTTGGTTTTTTTTTGGTGGGAGCTGCCTGCCTGCTGGCCCAGCACTCACTTTAGAGGACAGGGTGCCATCTAGTGAATTTTGGGGCATGCTCTGACTGTGCAGCACTGCATCCAAGCTGTACCTCCTGTCACGGCAGGGAAACCAGGTTGCAGGGAGGTAAAAAGGCAAAAGTGCATGGCTGCACAGCATCTGCCTGTCCAGGACAGACAGAGGCATCCGTGAGCCTGTGCTGGAGCAGTCCTGCCATCACAAAAAGTGATTCTATAGAGAAAAACATATCAAAATGAACCCCAAATAATATTAAACATTCTGGTTTGTGTTTTCAGTTGTGGACAAGGTTTTTTGTTTTAAAGATTATTGTCTCTGAAATGGATTTAAATGTTGCTCCTCTAGAGATCTGGGAACTCCAAAACACCACAGGTGGTGTTCACTGAGATTCACAGGAAAGGATATGCAGAACCTGAAATGCAGAAAGCTGCTTTGGGGGAATGATGACTCTAATGAGAGTGGTGCTGTTTGTTCTCCACTATTATTTACTTGGAGGGTAAATTTGCTTCCAACAAGAAACAAAAAACCAAGAGAAAGTGGAACCTCCTGAGCAAAACAAAACCTCAAAGCCAAAGACAAGTGTAAGCCTACAAAGGACAGCATTCTGATCACCAGTTAGGCAACAAGCATTATTCAGGTACTTCCCAGTGGTCCCTGGGACTTAAAAAAAAGTCTTTGCTTTCACCTTTTTGCTACTGAATAAGCTCAGCATCAGAACCTCTGCATGTTAAGTGTAAAGCAGTTGCACTCTGCCAAGTCAAGGATGCTGTGAGGGTGCTGCAAAGCCCTGGGTGCAGGAGTACTGTGAGGGTGCCCTGCTGTGCACAAGGCTCTATTTGCTTGCCATGAGTGGTTTTTTGATGAGAATAGCAAGACAGAAAGAAGCCAGCTGAGCTCCTGGGACCCAGTCTGGTGGAAAATATCCCAGTCTCCTTCTTGCAACAAGGACAAATTTGATGTAGCTCTCAGCAAGGCACAGTTATCATAGCAAGGTATCACTCGTCCTCCTCTCACATGACCGTGGCTCTTGAAAGATGGAGCTCTGTTCTCAGCTCATACAGGAGCAGGAGATAAAGGTGAAGAACCTTATCAAGCTGTGAATTCCTCACTGCTTAGGCTGCATCATAATTTAAACTGTGACTTTTGCATTCAGTAGCAGCCACGGCAAACTTGAATAGCCCTCTTTTGAATGCAAAAAGAAAATAACCTGTAAATAAAATACACCAAATAAATCTGTCTGCTGCTTTCCTTAAAGGCTTTTTCCAAAGTGTTGTGCACTTCATCGTATTAAATGGAATAATTTCTCTTTAATTCATCTGTTTTGATAGAAAGGGCAATAACCAAACTGAAATTAATTGACTCAGACTGTAAAGTACACTAGCAAGAGTGCTGTCTTCTTTGGTTAAAAACATATGGTTAGACTACTTATACAGAGAAGTGTTCCAAAATTTATAATTTCATGTAAAATACAAGGAAAACAAACTCTACCCTCTATGAAACCAAGACTACAATAAACTCCTAAAGCCTTGTGCAGTTTGCCAGAAAGTATAGAGCAAGATCTACAGGGAGAAATAAAAACCTGTCTGGGGCAGATTAACATGAATTTAAACTATCTTGCACTGATATAAAGGGATTTTTTCCTGCAACTTTATGTATAAACAACGAAAATTAAGCAAATCGTGAATTAGACCTGAACAGGTAATAAATAGACTCATATGAAAATCCTCCAGTTAGCAGACTTTTAGTGACATTACACAGCTCCAAAAGTGAGGATATTTTAGCCAATAAAACACACTGGAATTCCTCTTGTTTACTTTCTAGTATGTGACCTTTAGGATTTCCATTTTCCACCTTTTCTATATATCCAGGACATAAAGATGCCTGTAAATTCAATACTCCAATGGCTTTCAGAGAACCACCACGATTTTGCAAGGGCTCATGACAGCAAGTTTTTGGTTGTTGTGCACTTTTTTTCAGGTTCTTAATGCCAGATATGAAGTCACAAGTATCATTACGTCCTTCTTTTTCCTAAAATAAAGTTTTATATTGGTAATGCAAAGAGAGCCAAGACCCCAGACTGACAAGACCCCATTTTAACTGATCTTTCAGCAGCCACTCTCATTTATTAGCAAAGAATTTGAATGTGAAACACATTCTGCATGATTTTATCCTGTGCTTCTCTCTTCTGAGGAAAAGGGCTTACTATACCAGTACTGCTGTAAAAAGCAAGTCCACTGGAAGCACTGAATTCCTCAATGAAGAACTGGGAGAGGGAGATGTGCTCATCTGTGCTCAGGGACTTGTTGCCATGCTTCCAGTACAACATGAGATCATCTTCATTGTATGCATCTGTGAGAAAGCAGAATATGAAGTTATAAAGTTGCTACAGTAAATCACTTCCTCTTTTCCTTTCTTAGGGAGAGGAGACCACTCAACCAACCTGGGAAAACTTCAAAGAGACATTTTTCACACTAATTTTTCAGTTGACATGAAAAAAGTTTGCAAAGACCATGTTCCATCTTGTTCCAAGTGCAGCCCAGTCCTGTGCCCTGCCAGCAGCTTACAACTGAGGCAGGGGTGAAAAAGCAGATGTTTCACAGTAACACAAGCACCCATTTTCATTTTTCCAACAAGTCAAATACTGACATTTCATTTTACTTTTAATCTGCATATTTTTTTCACAGAGAAAAAACCCTCATGTCTTTTGACAGATTTTTAGATTTAGGCCTTGGAATAAATACCTTGGAATAAAGCAGGGTGCATAATGGTTTTTCCACTTTCCCAAAGCTCAGTGGGGTCTGGAAAGGTCCCAAATTGCTTACAGTTTAATATGTACATGCTGAAGGGTTCAGATCACACATCAAAGTAAGTGAAAGAGCTATTACACACAAGATGGAGTGCTGGTAAGAATGCACATGTGAAGAACAATTAGGAATTAAACTTACAGCTTTCCAGTTCTAAAGAACAGTTCTGTGTGTCCAGAGGAAACCTACTGAAATCCATGAAGCACATAGCAGAAACTGTTATTCTGAAGAAAGGAAGAGAAAGACAGAAATGAAAAATTTCACATTTTCTTAGCTATGCACATATCTTAGTGAGCTCCCCAACCAATCTGCTGTTTAGAATCCTATTGACTGAGGTTTTCTGCCCTTTTAGATGCTTCTAAAATAGCTTCAAGATGGTGAAATAAAGTTAAATCAGCGACAGATCATCTTTTTTTTAAAACATAAATAGCCTTTATTATTAAATACATTACCTTTGATTTTTAAACTATATTTGGCCCAATCCTTCACACATTAGCCTTTCACACATTTTGCTTTGAAGGTTTACACTTAGGAAGATTAACAAAGGAAGTTCACATTTCTTGACTTGGTTTCTCATAGACTGAAGTAGATAATACTACAGATTAGAGCAAATATTATTCCAAGTGCTTTCTTCCCAGCTAGAATGGTTATAATATTTAATTGCAAAAAGAGATTAGCTGCAATTTCTGGAAGCTTACTCTCCTCTTAAATGAAATGCTTTATACTGTAAAAAGCTTAAAGAAATCTAGGCAAAGACTATTTCACATTCCACCTGCTTTTCCACAAATGTTTAGAGGACAAATATCTCTTTGTATTTCATAAAGAACAAAAAAATTGAACTTGCTAGGGGAAGCAACTTAAATATGGTAAATGTTGCCAAATTTCCCTTTCCTGTCACAGCTTGCATGTCATTTGATGGTTTAGTTCAATTTTTCAGATTTGCCCAAATGGAATCCTACAGGAATTTATACAAGTTTATACAAGTGCCCTTTGAAAACCTGTGATCAGTAACCCCACTGTAGCTAAATTTTACAAATATAAGACTTTACTGGCTTGAAATGAGATCCTAAGAGTGGGACATGCATAGGACTTCCAACTATGAATGTTGTTTCCATCCCCCAGCTATTGACTAAAGGACCAGGGGAACAAGAAGAAAAGAAAGACTATTTTAGCAACAGATGTGGATCTTTGTTTCACTTTGCTTCAATAAAATCCTGGGTGCCAGGCACTGAAGAAAAACTGTGAAATATGAAGATTTATTGCATGTAAGCAGTTGGAATATAATTTAATTACTACATGTACAACTGGCAATACAAAAAAGGGTGTTTTAAGGCACATCTAAGGAATATTTCCTACTTCTCACTTGGAGAATCACTGACTATATACCCCTTAGTGTAGGGGTATAGTTTCTTTGATCTCTTTTTCTCAAGAATTGTGGAAATTAATACAGCAATAAAAAACACACTTCACTTCATTGTTCCTTACTGTCAGTGTGACTCTTGAACATATACTACTTTAAAGTGGTGTACAGCTGTTGTGAGGATTTCTGCATGTCCTCATGACCGAGGAGATAAATTCATTAATTGTTGGAACAATTATTACACAGCCACAATTTCAAATGCTTCCATAAATCTTCAAACTGTCCAGATTGGATGAAATATCACCTTCTGTGCACAGAGCTAATTAGTAACAAACTGTATTTCTGCAATGCACAGGCCTCAGGTTCCTTACCCTTGGGGGAAAATTCCTCTATGAAAACTATTTCTGCCACATCATCCAAATCTCCTTCATAAAGCAAAGCAATATCATGCAGAGGGAAGGGAGGCACATTAATGACCTTGCTATTCCAGTTCTGGAATTGTTGTTTCACTTTTCAGTTCCTTTTTGTCCCACAACACTGCTAGTATCAGCACCAAAAATCTGCTCTCTCTGTCTACCTAGAGCCCTGGTTAGTATGACTGGCATGTTAACTGGTAAGCCAGGGTGAAAATAGCTGAGACAGTTTTAAAAGACTCAGGAAAAAAAATTAAACAACCAAAACCATTGTTTTTTCTTTGTTAGTAATTTTGGGCTTTACTGTACTCAGTAGCAACACTGCTAGAGCCACTGGCAAGGAATTAACACTTGATAAACTCCCTTGACAGGAAACAATATCTGAATGATAGAAAAAACATGTTTTCCATCCTAAATTTATTTTCCCACTGGCACACTGGTCACCAGTTTCCCATTATGTGCTGCCAGGGGATTAATGCCAGCCCAGTATGAGAAACTTATCTGCAAGTATTATTTCCAGTAATTTCAATTACAGCCAATACATGACAATTGCAGTCATGGATTTTCTTAGGGAAGGGTGTTTCCTCACCTCAGACTGAAGAGGACGTTGCCATCAGGGTACACTCTGAGCATGATGTTTTCCACAGTTGTATCATGGATGAAAGATCTTTTGGAGTGCACAAAAAACACGTCAGGTACCCAGATCTTTTTTATCAGCCGTCCATCGAAAGTCATACTTTTGTTTTTGTTGCTACGGAATGAGAGTCTCTCATCTTTCCAGTAGTGTCTGAGATACAAAGTCATTGTGAAGTCCTTTGTTTCATTAAAAGTAAAAGGAGACAATGCTTGTTTTAGTCAAGTGCAACAGAAAAAACTACAAATTATTTATGCAAAAGATCCATTTCATCTCTGGACATTATTTGAAAGATCCTTAAGAAAGGAATTAAGTACCACTCTTTGAGTTTGAATGTAAATACTGGTGACATTTTGGTTGGTTGTCTTGTCCCTGGTGTCTGAGGCTCAGAGTTTATTTATCCTAATATAAAGCTACTACGTATTTCAGTGGTCTTCTGGATTGGGCCAGCTGTGCAGTGACAAGCTTCAAAACCAGCCAAAGGTAAATGGAAAAAAAGGTTTCCTCTGGAAATCTTCACAGCTTTCTCCAAGAATGGATTGTGGTTCCTTTGAGGTTCCTTTACAAAGGGATTAATTGGAGTTCTTCATGAGCTCTTGGTCAATTTTTAAAACTCTGTACATTTTCTATAAATATTGTACAGGGGCTAAATTAGTGCATTTATTAATGCATCGTAAAGAAACAATTCAATGAATATCATAAGAGTAAGCAATTAGATTTTAAAATAATTACAGTAACTACAATATTCTTTTAATATAAAACATTATTACAAATATTTTATGATCCTATTTAGAGAAACATCACAACTGCAAATATACTTGTGGGAAGAGATGGAGAGGATACTGCAAACCCAGTGTGAGATTCTGCACAGCTTGACTGCTCTGTGTTCACCTATATAAATTTTGTATTATTAGGCAGACACCATTTATCTCAGTAGAACAATTGTTTCTGATAAGAATACTATAAAGAGAGTTAGATCTTCCCCTGTAAAATGATTTTATGGCCCTGTAATACAATTTTATGATTTGGATAGGTTTGTAAAGGAGTGCAGGAGTTCATACTGACAATATTAATGACAATTTGTGCTGAAGAATGAACACCCTATATTCCAGTACCACAGGCCCTAACTGCAGTGTCTCCTTCCCAGGACCATTTCTGGAGCTGATGTTTCTCTTTCCATCTGTTATGATCACAGCTCCACCCACGCCACAACTATGGAATATTCAGATTTGCATAGGCAAGAAAAGCAAAGGACATGAAGCCTCACCATGCAAAGTGCAGAGAGAAACTCCTGTGGAAGCCCAGGGTGTTTATTGAATAGTTGGAGTTTTCAAACCAGAGCACTGCCCACTCTGAGCTGTTCTTCTGGCCCAGGGAGAAATTCAACACTTACTAGTTGATATGCATGCTTCAAGGCAAGGAGGTGCTCTTTATGGTTTGCTTTCTTTAACTACATTGCTATATATCATCCATCTGGATGTTTCTGAACCCCCTGTATTTTTACTGAAACCCTTTATTCCAGCTCTACTCACCATGTCAACTTCAGATATGCTGTCAATGCTCTCCACCTGCACATCAATGCCCACAGGTATTGGTGACCCTGCATGGGAACAGAAAGAGGGATGAGGAGCAAAAATCCCTATTTTTAAAGGGAAGACTGTGCAACACCAGCAGCACGCAGAGTACTCCATCCCAGCATTTACTGCATTCTCTCCACTTTAGAACACTGAATGATAAAAGGCAACAAGTAAAACCTGATGCTAAGCAGTTGTGAAAATAAGCACAAAATCTTCAGTGCTTTTTTTGCAGGCAGACCAGCTGTTTTTGGCACTGCAGTTGGCAGTGTCCTTGTGATGCCACAGCTAATGAACCCCTTGGAGTGCAATTCAGAACCACCACAGGAAAAAGCTGAGTAAATACACAAAATACATCAAAGATTGCAAAGCTTTCTCATCACTTCCAATATTTATTGACAAACAACATATTTATTGTGACTCTTATTATCTTTAGTTACTGAACTATTTAAGGTTTGGTATAGCTGATTATGAAAAAGCATTGCTTGCTCACTACCTCACAAGGGAAAACCTGTACACACACTAATCATGTTCTGTCACTGTGATGTGTATTTACTGAGTGCATATTTAGGACAAAGGTACTCCAAATCAATTAAAAATTACAGCCAAATATGAAAATATTTCCACTCTTTTCAGTGTGAAATATCTAGAATGAAGGATCTAGTTTTACATGGGTTTTGTCACTCCACTAATTGATTAATTACTTCCTTACAGGGGAGGAAGAGAGGAGCATGCATATATGCCTATATCCACCACCACCCCAAGAATATTCTGCATTTGACATGAAAATGATTAGTAATTATTGTATACAGGATTCCAATCACTTTTGTCAAAAATAGACAGTTAAAATACTTTTAAAGTACACATTTCAAATAACCAGTTAAAAATGTGAATACACGGAAGTCTGAACAGCAACAGCTTCTCTAAATTGTCTTTTTCTTGTCTTTTCTTTTTAGCCATGTCAAGCTAAAATAGTCCAGGAACATCACTCTTGTGATAACCAGCCACAATATCGTGTCCCTTTTTGGAATTATCCTTAAAACAGCAGCCTTCGAGGATTACACAGCTGCTTCCAGTTCTTAGCAGTAAAGATCTTGAACTATTTTAGAGGTATTTTTAAATCTGGCTCTGTAATCTCTTGATTTTACTTGTCTTTTTTTAATGCGGAGTCTGTCCCCGCACAGAACAGATGAAGATGCATTGTGCATGGGAAAGCAAGGTGAGATGTGCTCAGAGTTAGCAGGGGACACCAGAAAATATGTAGGCACTGACAAGAGCTGGGCTCTTCAGCTCAGAAATTGTGTCTCTCTCTGAGAGGAATGCCTCCCTCAGCCTCTTGGCCAAAGCCCAAAATAAGATTCAGTACTCTAGACAGCAAAGTTTGTTAGTAAAACACCAGGCAGCACTTTGGAAAATGCTGTTTCTTCTGGAGAATAGAGACAGAAAAGTACAGCTGCCCCAGAGGCTGATACACAAGAGTATTAATGAATATATTCAGCCAGATTCCTTCATACCAAACAATAGAAGTTTTTATATCTCTCCTAATCTAGTTCTGCCAATTTTCTGCTTTGTCTTGATCACAACACACAAATAGTTTACTTACACTAAATACCAACTTGTACGAAACACTGGTACAAAAGTGGCTGGTTGTCATCTGAGTGGAGTTCATTAATTCTCATCTTTTCTGTATTCCACTGAAATCTTGTAAACTAAACACAGGTTTAGCCAGAGTAGAAGTCATAGTGGAATTTACACCTGATGTGAGCATTGCTCACAAAAGACATTCACACATCATTTAAATGCTAACAACAATTTATGTTGAATTGTGTGGGTGGAACAGGAGGAGAGGGGGAGCAGCTCTCAATGTCAAGACAGGTTTCACCAGCTCCTGAGTCAAGGGCAAATCTAAAGCAAATAAAGTTAAACATCTTCCAAAAACATTCTTCAGGCAAACAAGGAGCTGCACACAAATCACATCCCAGAATCAGACATGTGACTTTCTAAGCCATGTGTCACATGTAGTGAGGAAAAGGGCTTTTCTTAGTGACAGCTGCTCCAAGTGTGATGATAGCAGTTCTAGTATTTTTTGGAGTTTCAAAAACTACAGACAACTTCTTACCCAAACAAACATTATTCCAGTGTGGGCAAAATTTCCATCAACAATTCAGCTCCTCTGGGCAGATACAGAGGAACTGATCACAGAACTAGAAATCAGTGGCAGCTTATGGTTATGTTGGTTGCATGCACAAAAACCAAAGGGCCACTTATCTATAAATACACACAGAGATACCTGATTCTTTGAAAGGACAGCTTGTACTGCACTGAGAACTACTATAAAAACATGGTGGTGGTGCCAATGAATAGCATAAAAGAAATCAAAACCTATGGCCAGAAGAAATACAGTGAGCAATTCTAAAGTGAATTGAATAAAAAGGGAACTGCTACAATTAAATTCATTCCTGATTAGGTAGAAAAGCAAGAACTGTAAAACAGACTGCTTGAGAAGAGATTCCTCTTCTTAGTGAGTAAACATTGTCCAGTCTAGAACTCACCACAGAGAATTATTAAAGCACACCCCTTACCCCAGCCCTGACCCATTACTAACAGATCAGAGCAGCTGCAAATATTTCCTTCCTATTCTGACTCTACTTCGGCAACAAATGCAAGTAGATAATAAAGACAGTAAACACTGCACATATATGCAGCCCTGATCACTGTGCTGTTCAATTTTCTAATCTGGAGCACTTCTATATCGTTGTCACTAACACACCCAACAAGATACTTATTGGCCTCAGTCTGGTCTAATCCTCCATGGTTTCTGGGAACATTTATGTGTGTGATTAAAAATCAGCTCCACTAGAAACAGGGATAATTAGCTATTGGGAACAGGCTGCTGGGAACTGTAATTTCTCCATCCCTTGGATTTGTTTTGTCACAAGAGGATGCTTTTAGGAAAAAAACATAATTGCAGTACGATTTGAAAAGGTTCCTAAACCAGCCAAAATAGGAAAGCAATTCACCTACCTCTGTGTCTGCACCACAGCTTTCTCCCTGCTAGACTGAGAATTTCAATCTCTGGCTCACCATCAGACAACAGCATCAAATTCACTTTAAAAAAAAAAGCAACCAGAGCAAAGCTCTGGTTTTTATTTTCCAGTTTGACAAAACTGGAGATGGCAGAGAGGATTTTGTTATTAAATTGAGCAGCTTCAGTTGCTTCTGGAGAGTCACTACAAATCATTATTTTAGAGGGATTAGTGATTTTCACAATGGAGGCTCCACAGATTTTCAGGATAATTACTCTTCAACAGAAAAAACCAGCAGACAGGTTTTCAAACAGGTTTGTCTTCACGCAAGCCATTTCCAGTCTTTTATTTTAAAGGTCTAAGCATAGTAAAAGAATTCCTTGATGAGCATGGAATTTTATTAATCGATACTACATCAGGCAAATTCTGTAATACCCTTTTTAGAAGGGATATTATGTAAAAAGGCTGTCCTTTTAGCATTTTAAGGATCAATTTCTACAGTAACAATGACTGGTTTAGTGAAGTCCATAATATTTTTATAATAGCCAGACCTTTGGGCACACAATACATTGCACCTGAAGATCTATGGGACAAATACTGAATTTAGAAACAACTGTACCCAGTTGGCTTTGTAAGTGTGCATGCTGGAAAAAAAAAAGGAAGGTCTAGAGAAAATTGCCAGTATGAGACAGAGACCAGGGAAGAATTAAGATCTGCAGGTGGACTTTGTTCTAAAAAAGGCCTATGGGCCTTTAGAGGAAGAAAACTGGATAGAAATATGAGCAAGCTCAAGGGAGGTGAAGCTTTGTGGATTTATTTACTTCTTCTGGCAATGACAGGAACAGGAGAATTACTGGCAACAGTATTTTCTTCTTGTTACTACTGCGTTTCTTTCTTATTTATGTAAGAAATGAAGGTGGTATTAGCAGTAACCAGCTCTTGAAACGGAAGATTTAGCAATGTGAAAGAAAAAAAATCCAGAGGAAGACTACTAGAGGTCTTGCAAATAATCAATGTATTTCCCCTCCCCTCCTGCCCTGGACCCCTAGCTATGCCTTCCAGTAAGAGATGATAAAAAGCCATTCCACTTTCATCCATGTGAGTCTTCACCACAGTGAGGAGATATTTCTCATCTTTCAGGGAGAGC
This sequence comes from Rhabdornis inornatus, assembly GCA_013397075.1. Taxonomy (NCBI): domain Eukaryota; kingdom Metazoa; phylum Chordata; class Aves; order Passeriformes; family Rhabdornithidae; genus Rhabdornis; species Rhabdornis inornatus. Next base: position 990,653 of record VWZS01002871.1, read on the forward strand.
TGTGGTGCAAAAAGAAAACAACTTGGTAGCAAAGAGCTGTTAGAATTGCAGCACTTCTGGAACATATATTGGGCCATATTTTCTTTCCTTCCCCCCCCACCCCTTTTACCTTCATATGAATGTAAATGTCACTAATTTCTTTTGAAGAGGGAAGAAGCATAAAGGGGGAGTCATGTAGTGGGATGTCTGATCCTCTGAAAATTCAGAATTAATATTATGTTGAATTACAGATTGAGATGCAAATTTTCAGGAAAGACTGCTACCTCTTGACCAGCTAAATGCTGCTAAATTATTTTCATAATTTTTAAAACTTGCTTATGTTATTATCTTCTATATTGGTAGAAAAAGAAGAGATCATCAATTTTAAAACTTCAACAAACACACTTGTAGTGTAGGAAACTACAGGTTCTTAAGACACCATGTAAAAGAAAATGTATATACATATATATATGTACACACACATGCATACAACACCAAGTGGTACTTTGACCAGTACTTTGAAATAAGATAGTTCAGAAAATAAAAGGATATAGATATTTAATAGATATATTATATATATAGAGATATAATAGACACATTATATATATAGTAGATATAATAGGTACGTTATATATATAGTAGATATAATAGAAAAAAGAAATGTATAATAGAAAACAAAAGTAGATTTAAAACATTTCTAAGGATTTGCTCTAAGACCTCTCTCAACATGGCGTTTCGGCTGCTACGGCAGCCTGCATTGGGGCCCTCAGATCTGAGCTATTACAAGTCAGGATATGCTGAGAAGCCCCATTCCTTGTCTGTGCTCACCCTTTCTTGCTGAGTTTAAAACTTAGGGATATCATTCCAAGAAGTGCTGGCAGTATAATTTCATTTCTTACTTTTTCTCCACCCCAGTTTAAGATGCCTTCTCACTTCCAAAGCGAACAGGACCATGACATTACACAGAAGGCAAAAATCAAACAACAACCACAACAAAAAATTTAGGAAAGAAAGAAACCATCACCAACTTCCATCAACAGCTCAAGAATCTGGCTTGGGGAGTAATTACAGTGCAACAATGTCAAGTTTAGATTTTTAAAGTTTGGGTGTACTGAATTGCTGGTTTGCCTCACTTAACCTCACTGTATAATGAACTGCAAAGTAACATTTTTAAAGAGTAGGATCAGCTTGCCAATAGCTTGCTGGGTTTGCTTCATCTCAATGCTCTGTGTTTCTCTGGCTTTGATCTCTAATCTGCTAATAAATGGACAATGTCAGGACTAAATTTTAAAACCTACAGTCAGAGAGTCAAATTCTGATTGAGCAGCTGGAATGGCACTGCAATCAGCAGAAGAATGCCCAAATACACTCATTTAAATGGCAGCAGAGTTATGTTCATTTGGTCAAAAAATGTATCTCTCACCGCCACAATTATTCCCAGTAACACTACAGCCAGTAGCATCAGTATCCAACAGTTCTACATTTATTTTCCCCATATTTTTCCCTGTTCCCTTTGCTCAGTTTACAAATCAAATTCAGCATGTTCTCCCTCTGTTTTTCCTTTGTATAACTTAATTGGAAGTACTAAAAATTCTGGGTCCTGTGGTCTGCTCATTTACATTGTGTGGGGGGGGCTGAATGAAATCAAACAAAGACATTTAAGAGTTCCCTGAACTGAGGAACCTCCAGCAGCTAACTTTTCCTGCTACTTTTTCTTCTAAACTGGTGCAGAGTGATTGACCTTCTCAGGCAAAGCAGCACAGTGGATCCAGATTAACAAAATTTTTCATTCCAACTCCCTGGCATACCCAGAAAATAACAACGGGGTATAGGAGAGGGGAGAAAAATTCATCCCTCTTCTACAGGTAAAGAATAAATGTTTTTCATCCAGCTTTCCAGATCTGCTTTTTTGTTGTCGCAAACTGATGCATTGTGCTGAGCTGAATAAATCATGTGATGTGGCACATGACAGATACAAACCCTTCATGAGTCACAGTACAGAGCTGCTTCATTAAATTTGATGAAAACAAACCCAAAATGTCACCTGTGTTAACTGCACAAAGCCACAAGTGCTCTAAGTCTTGATGCAGGGTTATGTTGTAACTGCTGTGGCAATGACGGTAGCAATGAAAACCTCTAATTTCTCCCTCTCCTCTAGGCCTGCTTTACACTTAATCATCAGTGTTCTTCAGAGAAACCCACACCCCATGTCTGCTGTCAAAATAATCCAGAGGATGTTATTCAGATTCCTGTTTCAGAAGAGAAATTTGTCCACTGATGAGGTCACAATTTTGTGTTAAATCTCTGCTGCTGCCTTTACGAATGCCAAAGCACTCCTTACTACTGCAGCACAGCTGAAATCAATGGTAAAATGGGAAATCTGGAGTATAAATTTGGGATTGACACTCATTTCACTGTGACTTTTCTTCACTCTGTGCTGTAAAAATGCCAGTGGATCTGTTTTGGTCTAAGAGAGATTCATATTACTCATATTAAGGGAGTTCCGAAAATTTGGAAGTGTGTGAAGAAAAAGGTGCTTCCCATGCCACTGTGGCATGTGGGTGACAGAGGAGAAGCAGAGTTGAGGCACTCTCCAGCTGAAAGCTATTTTTGAAAGACAGGAGTACAGCTGAAATCACACCCAGGGCAATGTGATGAGTGAGAGACCTGTGCAGTGAAGTCAGTGGAAAAACTACAGCTGGCTTCAAGAGGAACTGAATGGGCTCTGTGACAAGTCATCTATTATAAAAAAGGACAAGGAGAAGAAGCCTGGGTGTAAAAAATCCTCACTGCCCGTGGAAAATGACAACTGCCAGATCACAGGTTCTCAAAGCTGCTTTTAGGTACATCACCAGTACTGTTTCTTGGGATGATCCAGCAATAAAGGACATCACAAACCTCTGTCTGCTTTCACGGAAATGCTACCTCCTTTCTGAGGTGACACTCTCAAAAATTTAAATTCCCTGCAAGGTAACAAGAAGATGTCCAGATAAACAGATATTAGACAAGACAGGTATTAGGCAAGAGGTAATCTGAATTTCTGTTGCCAAGAAACAGACTATATCTCAACTATTGGCAACATCAGGCAAGGTTTTTGCTGTCTGACAAGACATCATTTCTATGGTAACAAGAAACCCTTTCCCATTCTCCCAGTGCATCCAAAGATGCTTTCCTTACCCATTCTCCCTCTGGGTACAATCAGCAGGCCCCAGGTCCCAGCAGCTGGTGTCAACAAGAGCAGCTCCCCAGACCTCAGCTTGCCTCCCAAATCTGTGTTTGTCTACACAACTGATTATTGGTGCTCATACACTTTATTTTGGCCTCATAATCCAGAGCAGTCCAGTCTATTTTCATGAATCATGAAAAGGGAACTGATGACGCAAAGGCTCAGACAAAGCTTATTAGTGGGGCAGCTTTCTCATTTTCCCTTCCATGAAGGAGAGTCAAAATTGAATCCAAACTGTGAACATCCCATTGAATACTCCCTTGATCCAGATGCAATTTAGTTAAATGAACAAATAATCATCATAGTGCCCAACAAGACAAACAACACAATAATAACTTGAAGGCCTATGGGTAGGTTTTCGGTTGTTGTTTTTTTTTTAATTTTGTACACAGCAAACAGATTTAGGAACTGATGGATCCTTTCAATCTCTCTAAACAAATCTGATGACTAAGTAATTTGCTAATTGCTACTAGACTGTGCAGTTTACAGGGTTACTTTAATCACTGTTCTCAAAGAACCTTATTCTAATACAGTTTTTTTACTTAGTTCTGTAAAGCAGACTATTTGAACAGTTTCTCCTATTGATACACTAAACACAGAGACGCCTCTTGTCTTTGACTATTTCTGTATTTCTTCTTTATTTCCTGAAGTGTCTGTCATTCCATTTGAAGTGACAAAGGTCAAGTAAACTTCCAGAGAGGGAATAAACTCTTACTCAGCACAGTGCAGGCATGTGCTGCTTACCTCCAAATCCAGGTCTCAGTGCAAAGTCATGGTCTTCTATGTGAAGAAGCTGCTCGGTTTTAAGTGGTCGGACCTTTGTGCTGTCAAGTTTCCTCATTTTAATTTCTCGTTTGCTATGTTAAAAAATAAATAAAAGAATAAAAAAAAAAATTTAAAAGTGAGAAACTTTGTTTATTTCTTCTGCCCTGACATTCAAAGTGCTAGTCAAATGAAATAGGGACCTGGGAACACTGGACAGCTGAATCTGGAATGTTAAGGGTAACAACTGTGCTAATAAAGCTGGAGAAAGATACTTTGGGAAAGGGTGGGGAATGAGGTATGAAGGTGCCCAGGTCCACGAAGAACACCAATTATTTATAAGAAGTCCCAGGAAGAACTACTAGATCCTCTTCTGTTCTCATCAGAGATTGTAGCTATCATTATACAAGAGAACAGAGCTGTTGAAAGTTATTTTAAATATAAAAACTTGCAAATCAAACTTGGCAATAACACCACATATCCATGGTTTAATAATTTCATACATTATTTATATTAGAAAGACAATTATTTTCCTTCTATTATAAATATATTTTTTTCCCCTAGGAGCTCAAATAAGGCAATAATTTTTTTAGGACAGAGAAAGGATGATCCTGGATCTAGGGACTTGCAGGGGGACTGGCTTTAAGTGGAAAGAGAGTGGATTTAGATTGGATATCAGGAAGAAATTCTTTCCTGTGAGGGTGGTGGGGCCCTAGCACAGGCTGACCAAAGAAACTATGGATGCCCATCCCTGGAAGTGTTCAAGGCCAGGATGGATGGGATTTGAGAAATCTGGTCTAGCGGAAAGTGTCCCTGCCCATGGCAGTGGGGTTGGAATAAGATGATCTCATGATTTTATGTTCTGTTGTACAAATTAGGAGCACCTTTCTCACAGAAGTGTTCTCATGGTGAGAACAGTGAAACACAGGAACATATTGCTTGGGCAGGTTTTGAGACTCCTTTCACTCAGAATATTTTAGAATAGGTCAGACATTTATTTGCAGGAATAACTTGAATACAGCTGCTTTGCCACAGGCAAGGCACTCTCCCTAGACACAATTTCTTTCATGCCCTCTGTGATTCTCTGGGACTTAGCTGCAAGCAACTATAATTATTACTTTTGACTGAATGATAGAAATGTGTTCTGAAGATTGGCCTTGCAGTCAAACACTGCTTAAGGAAAGGTATAGAATACCTTAGGATAAGATGTATGCCTCTATCTACTTCTTTTTCTCCTTCCCCCCGCCTTTTTTTCCTAATAAAGAAAACCAAGAAACTACTTTTACATTACAGGAGTGATGAGGTGGCTTCTGGACTACTCAGAATTTTTGGGCTTGAACAAACTCATTTACCTTAGTACTGAATGTCTCTGGCAGTGCTGTCTGAATCAAATTACCAGGGCAATCAGAAAGTACATGAAGCATTTAAAATACAGACTTTAGTTTTCTAAGTATGAAAATCATATGGATGGTGAAATGAAAGCTCACGCTTCAAAGAATTAAAATCACCTCAGAGCAATCCTGCGTCAGGGTAGAATGGGTAGCATTCTGAACAGCTGCAATGTTCTACACGAGGAAATTCTGCTGCTTGGGATCCAGAAGAGGAGAAAATGATGAATTATATTCAGAATGCCATGGCACAGCTAGTACAGTTGGGAAGCATGAGGTTATTTGTCATCTGATGTGCCAAGGAAAATGCCTGTTTGATGCTCCGAGGATTTCACTGGAAGAAGCAGGCTGGAACTGATTCATCTATTACAAGTTCTCACTAGAAGCAAGTCTGCGACTGAGGAAGACTTTCCCTGGACAAGAAAGGCAAAACATAAGCTACCAGGGCAAGAATTTTCTACTTAATAAGCCACTGGGAAGAGATCTTATGGGATTTTAAACCACAAAGCTATTTGGAAGGAATGTGGCCTGCTAACTGCTCAAGGTAATGAGCTTAAGCAGGCTGAACAGATTCTTGCACTCCTGCAAAGTATTTGGAAGCCTATGGAAGTAGCTTTCATGCATTGCAGAGGTCGTAAAAAAGGGAAAACAGTCCCCAAACTGGGAAATTGTTTTACTGATGAAGCAGCAAGAGGGGCTGCAGAAAAGGGCATTCTTGCAGTGGCATCACAGAAAGAAATAGATTTGTCAGAGCTTACCCCAAAATATGATCAGAGGGATCACAAATTAATTAAGTTTCTTAAGGCTGAGATCAAAGAAAGTGGGTGGGCTGTTACCCCAGCAGGACAGGTTGTAGTTCCACCCTTGCTCCTTCGAGAAATAGCCCAGTGAAAGCACGACAGTACCCACTGGGGAAAAGAAAATCTTTTAAAACATCTGAAAAAAGTAGTAACAGAGAGAAGAATGATTGATACTGTACAATCTACAACAAGAAAGTGTGAAACCTGTTGTAAAACAACCCCCACATGAGCAAAAGAGTTATGCTAGGGGTAATGAAGACAGGAGATCTGGGAAATTATTGGCAAATAAATTTTGCTGAGATGCCACACAAGGAGGGATGCAAATATATACTGGTACTGGTTGATAACTTCAGTGGATGGCCCAAAGCTTACCCCTGTCACACCAACACAGCAAGGCAAGTAGTGAAAGCTTTGCTCAATCATATAATTCCAAAGTTTGGGGTTCCTTTGGGAATGTCATCAGATAAAAGGCCACATTTTGTTGCGATGGTAGTTGGGGAAGTTAGCAGGATTCTAGGATTTACCTGGGACCTGCACACACCATACAAGCCCCAGACAAGTAGCAAAGTTGAATGGATGAATGGAACCCTCAAAACCCAGATTTGTAAGATTTGTTTGAGACATCCATGACATGAGTTCAAGCCTTGCCTATAGCCTTGCTGAGAGTCCACATACAGCCAAGGCAGAGGGACAACATAAGAAATAATCAGCCCAAAAGTTGTGGCAAAGATGAACTTGACAGGGTGGAGACTGGCTCTACCATTTGAGACAGGGCTGTATTGGATATGTGATGAGAAGGCCTGGAAAATCCTGCCCATTAATAAAGATCAGGCTTGTGCCCTTGGGGCTGTGGTCCCAAATATAACAACATTTGACCATCTTGAAAAACCAAATGTGAGGAAGAAAAGATCTCTTAATCCCCTCACTGAACGTCCCACACTTTTCCATAATACAGTCAGAACTCTCCTTCCCTCTTATAGAGTGGTTAAACTGGAGAGAGCGATTGTAAACATCTCAGCTGTCATTGAACACATCTAGCAGCATACTGCAAATGCAATTTCAGCCTTACAGGAGGAAGAAGGATAGCTCTCAATTTCATACTTGCCACACAGAGAGGTGTATGTGCACGTCAAGGTCAATACCTTGACATAAGAACACTTGTTGTTTTTATGTAGACCAAAGCGGGAAGGTTAAGAAGGATGTGGATAAAATTTGGAAGGGGACTCCAATGTTACATGAAGAAGCTTCCAGAAATTAAACTTTGAAATTTGACCGTATCTTCCACACCCTCACCTCATGGTAACCAAACTGGGCCTGGATAAAAGAAATATTTATAACAGCTGTAATTATAGTTATCATCTGTGTAATAGGCTGTGGGTTGCCCTGGTTGTGTAAAACCGGTACTGTGGGTAATATAGAGACTAGACAAAGCAGAGCCTTGTTAGTCTCTAAAAGGAAAAAAATGATGCCAAGATTATTTTATACCTTTTCTTTTATATACCTTTTGTTTAACTTTTATGTATCCTCAGTATTCTTAGCATGCATACTTGTAATTCCTCATGTCTGATAACTTAGCATAGCCCTAGTATTTTGTTAGGCCAAACATCCTAAAGGCCTTGTAGTAGGAGGCTGGAAAACCCTATGTTATCTTGAGAAACCAAGGCCTCCTCTAGAACATATCCTGTAAACTAGAGATTTGGCCCATCCAGGAGGAAATTCCATGCTCCAATAAGGATCTTTATTAAAATAATGAGGTAAAAAGCCCTTATCCCTTAACCGTGTCTGACTTCTAATTTCCTAAGACCAGAAAAAGACATCAACAGAAGCACAGCAAAAAAACAAATTACATTTCAGAGGCTTCTTGATTGTGCAGCTTTCAGCAGCACACCATGGTCTAGGGATCTGAATACAGCCATGGATTCTGCACATTTGTGGTATGGCAGATGTCAAGCTGTGTTTGAAAGGAAAAGCCCACACAGAATCCTAGAACCATTTAGGCTGGAAAAGACCTTTAAGATCATTGAGTCCAACCATTAATCCAGCCCTGCCAAGTTCACCACTAAGCCATGTCCTTAAGTGCCACATCTATACATCTTTTAAACCCTTCTAGGAATGGTGGGTGAATCAATCCCTTCCATGGATAGCCTGTTCCAAGACTTGACAGCCCTTTTGGCAAAGACATTTTTGTGAAACCATTAGCAGGTGGTTTTGTGAAACCATTAGAAGACAGTTGCACCTAAGGACAGGAAACCTCTCTTTACCTATCTGTGGTAGTAGCAACAAAGAGAACTCTGGTATTGGTGTAGATCTGGGCAATGACAGAACTTTATTGTTCTCAGTGAGGAACATGCTCAAGAAACTACTGCTTCCACTCATAGCTGTGCTTTCCACAGCTGTATTGCAGGCAAGGGTTTACATTATGTAAACTGAATAATGCAATCCATAATTATATTCCAAAAGAAGTCATAAAAAGCACTTGAATTGTTTGAGATCACATGGGGAATTCATTCGTGTTGGTACTTCTATATTAAATGAATGGGAGCACTAAATTTTGGCTGAAAAAGAGCGAAGAATACTGTTTTGACACTTTCCTGCCCAATACTATTGCATGGACCTTGGTATTTGCCAGACATCTCAAAGAGCAGTTAGTCACTGCTTACAAAAGCAAAGCAGCTTATTCATAAGTAATTAACAATGGACAAAGATGTGTCAGGCTTTCAAAGACAAATTTAGCTGCTCCTACCTAGCCTTGAAAGCCATTAGCGAATGAAAGGTCAAAGGTCTGCTCAAGGGTACTTAGATAATTTTTGGTTAAAGCATTTAATCACTTAATGTCATCAGTGTAGCTCCATAAACCAAGGGCATGAGTGCGATTGATGTGGTTCATGTCCCATCTGGTTGTCTTTAACAGGCTATCAAAAGTTTATGCTGGTTCAAGGAGGAATCAGACAAGTTCATGGAAAAGAAATCCACTTAAGATCACTAAATCTGCAGAAATTACATCCAACACAGGATGTTGCTGGAGGAAATTTGGTGACTTGGTACACCTGTGAATATTAGGGGAAAATATCTTATTTGCCCTGTCCTTATTCATCCAAGGTTGTGCTTGCAAGCCCTTGTTACAAACTCAGATTAGTACAGGGATCCCTGGAAAGATCCTGCTTAGCTGTTCTTCTGTTTTAGAGCTCTGCTAATGATATGGTAAAAGTTCTTGTAGGAAACTAGAGAAAGGGTTTTTTCTCCTACCATCCTTTTGTATTCAGAATGAAACTAGGTAAGTTAATAAGAAGAATACTATTAAAGTGCCTTTTATGAAAAGAACACCATGGATGTCACGGCCATAAGTTTCTTTCCAATGTTGTGTCCCCAAGATACTCTGGCTACTACTAAATCAAAGGTATCCAAAAGGTAGAAGTTACAGAAACCTTATTCCAAAGGGAGTCTGTGGGGTAATCCAGCAGTGTGACCTCTTAAATGTTTTAATATATTCATCAAGCCTTGAAGCCCAGATAAATGAAACAATCAAAATTGCACTGTTCGCTCTCATACACATAAAAATGCATTTCTAATTGTTCAGCAACATCAGCAATATGTACTGTCAAAAAACCTAATATTTTGACAATCAAATGTTTTGTTCTTTGCTGTAGGAAATGGACCACGAGAATAATCGCTTTCTCATGTACTTTTTGTTAATGCTTTAAAATCTTCTTTACAGGAGAATGCAGACAAACAGCTTTGGAGGGAGAATTGGGTTACTCTATTAAAACAGTGGAACTTGTAGGTTAAGTAACATTTTCACAAGGGATTCTTTTTAAAAGGCCACCCATTTAACCAAAGCCATCTGTCAGCTGTGTCCCTAATAACCCTAGTGCTGGCTGAAAGATTGTTCCCCAGAAAGAAAAAGATGCTGCTGGAAAGTCAGACCCTGATGCAATGTACTGAAGGATAATGCAGCCTTTAGAACAAAAGCGGAGAATGAAACAAAGAGAAATCAAACACATTTGGATCCTTTGCAGAGAAAAGCTGATTTGCTGCTGTTAAGCTTTGGGATCCTCTGTAGCTCAGATTTTGCAGTCTTCTTCCCAGTTCAAAATCACCAGGACCTTGGAAATGAGGATGTGGGATGCCAAAGCTTGCCTTGTGTAAAGCAAACTGCCACACCAGGCAGCAGCAGATGGATTCCTCCTTGTTCCTATTCTTCCTTTCTGATAACACATTTGTGCATGTCTCAGGATTGTCACGTGGATCCATTTGCATGTACCAGTAAAGATCTGTGATGATGGAGAGGACACTGTGCTAGCACTGGTGCTGCAAGAGGATGCTCATCAGGATGCCACAAAATTTCCTGTCTCCTACCACCAGGTTTCCCTTCTGCTTTGTGATTTTTTTATGTCAATGATGGAGCAACTGCTCTCAGCTAAGGCAGAACAGGATAAAAGCAAACAACAGCTGCATATGCAAACAACACCCTCTTACTACAGACAAAAGTGTATCAGATGAGCTTAAAATAGACTTTCCTTGCCACTACCACTAATAAGGTATTTTATTCTGTTCCCATTTGATTCTTAACTGCTTCCTGAAACTGGCAAAGCACCAGATGAAATCCTATGTTGATACTGGGGCTAGATCTGTTTATTTTCCTTTGTTATTACAAATAATTGTGCAGCAGTGCTCAGACTGTTTGAAATAGCCTGCTGAATAGCCAATTCTTTTCATGAGCTTTTGGCTTGTACCAAACTTGGACCCATAACTTTGAACAGAAACCCAGAAGTCCTGAGTGACACGGCACCTCTGTTGTGTCATCTGTTACATTGCGTTGCTTAACAGGATTTTATCAAGACATGGAGGGCTCCAGAGACATTTCACTGCTGGATGATTGTATGAGAAGTGATACAGGAGGTAAACAGCTGTACACCTGCTGCAAAGCAAGCAACTTGAGGGGAAAGAAAACAGCTTAAACACATCAAATGAGTCCAGTTATGTTACTTTCTTCAAAACGCGATATTGTACAAATAAACTACAAGCTCACCTGCTCCTTTTAGTAAGGGGTCAAGCACATTTTAAAATCTAACAGTTATATCCCTTCTCCTTCCTTAAATGGAGCTAGCTATTCCAAGAAAGAGGAGTTTTTCTTGGATTATCACTGGAAGACATTGGTCTGTTCACATAGTATTTAGATTAATCTGGAAACAGGTTGAGACCTCACATGGCAGATATAAGCTGCCTTCCTGGGAGAAAGCACTGACACTTTGCCCGGAAATTTACAGGTAAAGACCTCTCTATCATTATTCATTTTCAACCAGCTACTCGATTGAAAGGCCAAGAACAGAGACGATCTTCAATGTCTAAAAGCATTAAGTATATTCCAGAAAGGGTACACCCTGGGTAATCACTCCAAATAAGGTGTCATTCACTCCATTCAGTGCCATAAAAAAGTCTTCTGTAGCTTTATAGTGTAGCTACTCTGCTGCTTAAGTAATGGAAGTCACTTTGTAACATTGGCATAGGATTTTGGAAGGGATTTCCGCTTCTTGTGAAGCAAGGGCAAGAATACTTGAAACATCACAGCAGCAGTCTGGTACTCTTGTATCACACCAGGTAAAAGAGCTGTGTGTGGGTGTGGGTGGGTATATAACTGCATATTTAGACGTTCATAAAATCACAGTGTGAAAGGTCTGGTTATGAAAAATCAATTAATACTTCACCATTTCTGTTTTGGGAACATCCTATCAATACTATGCATACTATCAATCTAGAGACTGGAAAAACAGGACAGTGAACCAAAAGGGTGTGTTGAAATGTGGCTGACAGCATGAAGTTTACCAGATGAACAGAGACAGATAAAGTCTATTTCTTACCTGTTATGTTTTCTTGAGAATGACATTTGTTGCCGACGATGAGGACGGTGATGCTGACTGTGAGAACTATGTAGCACTGCTGTTGGCCATAGGCAGGTGAGGAACAGAAGTTTCATGACCAGGACCATCTCTTCCAAAAGAGAAATGCGCCTGATCACCCAATCCACCTCGCTGACTTCTTATTTTTAAGTGTTTTTACCGTTTAGAAACAGCATAGCAGACAAAAGATGCATGTGCAGCAAGGCATCCCTGAAGAGAGAAGACAGGGGCATCCCAGTTCTGATGTCCTCGCCAAGTTCCCCTTGTATTTTGGCAAATCATAAATATTCCCTCAGCTCTACATCCCTGCAGCATCTGCTGTCCAACCAGAAGCACCTTGTTTTCAGCACTGTGGTAGGTAGGGCAGTTTGCTTGGCCAGGCTGCTTTCCTCTGATCCATTGCTGCCTCTCTTTCAGCAAAGGCGCGGTTTTAAATTCTCCATCACCCGCTCAGTAACCTCTTCAACATAGCCTGTGCAGGCAAAGTGATGTCAAACATTTAATCCCCCTTAAATCCCACACAAAACCATACAAAAATCTGCTTTAATGACAAAGGTCTCTAAATTAATCTTGCTTTCTATATATGTGTGTATCTGCTCAAAATCATCTTCTGCACAGATCAAGCTCTTTTGTTAACTGGCTACATTGCTGTGTCTTCCCAATCATTAATATCAATTCTGGCTCCATCAGCTGCCAGCATTTTGTCAGTACGCACTCACTTCCTTCTGAACAGAACAATATCACAGTACAAGCCCAAACTAAAAATGAACTCCTGTTTTGATATTCCCCAATACCAGAAAATTCATTTCCCCCCCTCTCCTTTTCCTTCTTCTTTTTACTAAACTCTGCAGATACTTAATTCACCCAAAATTTACAAGGTATGTGCATGTCTAAGATCCAGTATGCTTCCCTTCAACCCTAATTTTATCTTTATTTCATTTAGCCTGCCCTACCTGCTCAACAGCCAGTTTAATTAAATGAATTAGGTGGAGATAAATACGAGCTCCTGAGCCAGTCTGGTTAAGTTCCATAGTGTCACCCAGCCTACATACATCAAAGTCTTAGCCCACTGATTAAATTACATGTAACAAAAAATCCAAGAGCCTTTGGATCCTCTTCTTTCCCCACCCAAGCACAGGCCCAAGAGTAGCAGCAAATGAAATAAAAAGTAAACTACACCGCAGGCAGTGTGATAAAGATACCACATGTCTGCATGTCTGGCTACCTGCACATCCATCAGAGTTAACTCATTTCCAACCACTCTCTTCAGCTATAAAAGAATACAACATTCATATCCTGTCTTCCCTGCTAATTCTATTTCCCATTGTTTCCAGATACTATGGACAAAGTTGTGTTTTAGATGTTAATGTAACCCTTAGCTGAAACCACTGGCTGTTATCCCTGCCAAGCAGGAGACACGGAATGGGGAGAGAGAGGATGCTCTGGGTGCTGAGGTTTATCCACCAAGAGCTCTGTAGGGGACCTGCGGTTACATCATGTCATGCTAATGCAGAAACGTAATGATTTTGTGTGCTGATCTCAAGGAACTCAAAAGAGTCCGTTAGAAATAAATAAGTAAAAATTGCTTTATGGATTTATTTTCCAGCTGGAAGAGAGTGCTTAGGAGTGCTGCTCCAGAGATCTGGTTTTGCAGAATGATTGGCACGTCCCTGGCCAAACTGCACATGGATGCCACTCCCTCCAGGAGAGGGAAGTCTTTAACAGAGACAGAGGAAATTAGAGGCTGTTTTCATTGAGCTATCAGCACCCTGCTGCTTTATTACTCCTGGCTGTAACAGCAACTTCACCACTAAGCTGTGCTGCTGAAAAGACTGCTCCATGGAGGATTTCCAAAACATGCTGAATGCTCCTTTGACTACCCCTGCTAAAATCTGCTTTAGTTAAACAAACAAAAAGTTTTAAATTATAAAAAAAAAAAGGGAGAAAGACATGCATTTATTCTGCATGCATTATCCTATGGCATATTTCCAGAAACAGTCTAGCCCACACACATGGAGGGGTGCCCTCTCCTGCAGAGGGGAATCAAAAACACTTCTACTGATGGGAGTGAGTATTAGTGAGGGCAAACCCACAGCAACAGCATTTCTTCATGCTAGATCTGTTTTCATTTTCTCTGGGGAAGGGAGCATTACACAGACCAGATTACAATATCACTATAAATTGCCATTAAGTAAACAGGTTAATCTCCTAAGCATTTGTCAGTAATAAATTCCAAAAGGATCCCTCTATGGTGAAGAATAAAAACAAGATAATATACTTGTATTGGGCAAGTTGCTGATCAGTTCTTGTGCTTAAACACAGAGCACTGTCTCTTTGCCATCAGTAAAATTATTTCTTTAAAATGATCTGTAGCCTATTAAAAGTTTGCTTACCTTCCTGGGACAAAACCCAGCACATGGTAACAGTGCATCAGCTCATTGGAACAGTTTGCAAACAAGCAAGCAGGGAAAAGAAGCAAAGGTGAACACACCACCTGGTTTCAGAAAATGACATGCCTTCTTTTAGTCAGCAAAACAACACATCCCTTCTGGTAACTGCAATCTGGAGCTACAGACCCCTCTCCACTACAGATCACAGAGAAAACCAGATTGACAGCAGCTACTATAAAACCAAGAGCAGAAGAATACCAGGGATGAAGAAATGCTTCAGAGGCTGGAATTTTGCAGAAAATCTGATCCCACCTAAAGGCCATTTTGAACATATGGAGATGAAAGACCACAGCACACCAGCACTTTTCAGTCTGTAAATTAGCTGCAGTGAGAAGAGATGCAATGCGGAATGGGGAGTGTAGGTTTACATGGCAAATATTTTTTACTCTCCTAATCAGAGAATGAAATACAAGGAAAAAAACATTAATAAGTTTCCTAAGAGGCACTCACTTCTTACAAACAACTAGCAAATCACAGAAAGCAGATTAACCACATCCATGACTCTGAGAGTGTGAATGCAATACAGCACAGCACAGGAACAGGCAGCATTTTGCTTTTCTATGGCAACAGACTCAGTGCAGAGCACTTACCATTTATATCATGGTGACTTACAAAATTAATGTTAGAATTAAGGACAGTTTGTCCTGCTTATATTAACACAAATGGCAAACCAAGTTTCCAGAATTAAGATACCCATTCACATTTCCCAACAGGATGAAGTGGGAGAAATGCAGAGACTGGGAATTATGATTCCAGTTTGTAGATCTCAGAACAGAGCAAGTGCCTTTTCTTCTCTTTACAGAACAACCTGTTATTATTTTTCACTAAGGTAAAGGGCAGTTCATTAAAAAGTAAATGTCATCTAAACAATTTCCTGAACACATTTGTCATGTGATAGGAGGTCTCCTTGGGTGTCCAAGAATCCGGTCACAAACAGGGCATGGGACCTGTACAAAGTTTGCAGCTTTTGAGAGCAGAGCTGGACAGTTTCCACTAAAATGGCCAAAGACTGGGGACCAAATTCCACTTCTGAGACTCGTCCAGTTTCTTATTGTCTCTGTCCACTGCCTATTCATCCAAAGGAGTGTTTTAAAACTGTAGTGTGGGATCCTCACAAGATCATAATCCACCAAAGGCAGGTATATATTTTCCCATATAAAACAGCTTTTAAGTTCCAGGCTTGAACAGGTGACTCTGTTTGGCACAAGGGTCTTTTCTGATTTTCCTTCAATTTACAAAACTCAGGCTTTTCTTTGCTCTGGAGCTGTGCTGGCTACACATTTGTTTTGTACAATCAGACATTTGGTTTGAAAGAATGACAAGAAAAACAAAGAAAACCCACACACTTCGCCTAACTCTCTGCATTCCACATTTCCAGAGCCCCTAAATCAGGGATTCATCATTCTGCCCTGGAGAGAACAATCACTGAATTAATTTCATCCCTAGATCCCTTTATTTAGCTTCTACAGCAACAACCTTAAAAGTAGAACAATCAGTTTTGCTGCCTCTGGTTAAGGAACATCTGCATCTTGAGGGTGATCTCTGACAAACAAGCATCCACATTTTTCCCAGATTTACACTTCTCACAGCCTCAGTGGCAGAAAACTTTGCCTTTCTGCCACCTCATGCTGACCATAGGCATGGGATACAGCTACCCTACTCCTGCATTTTTTTCCAGGAGCAGTTTCTAGAGTTTGTTCCTTTATTTCTGTACGATTTTTTTTTTAATCTTTTAGCTTCTTTCCCGAGTCAGGGAGGATCAAGGGGCTGACCCTTAAGCCTGAGCAATTCTCAGAAAGCAAGTGTTTTCAGCAGCACAGTGTATCCCCAAGAAGAAGGCTACTT
This sequence comes from Rhabdornis inornatus, assembly GCA_013397075.1. NCBI lineage: Eukaryota > Metazoa > Chordata > Aves > Passeriformes > Rhabdornithidae > Rhabdornis > Rhabdornis inornatus. Next base: position 1,007,000 of record VWZS01002871.1, read on the forward strand.
TGCCATATGTATGGCCTCAACACTGTGCTTCAATCCCAAAAGCAATATACGCTGCATGAGACTTTTTTTTCCCTGATTTCCTTGGCAGTCTGGCCAACAGCACAGTCTCTTGTCAGTGCTTACCAGTCGGATCCTAACTGCTACCTGAAGTTCTTTTGGCTCATTTCCCCCCCACAGACCTAAAGAAAACAATTCAGCAAGTGTGTTTACTCTTTCCTTGCTGCCAAGTTGATGTGAATTAAGCGTTTTCTCCAGCATTCCCTGTTTGCTGTCCAGGAGTCAACAATATATCCCTGATGGGAACTAATTTATGAAATGTATTGCATCTCTACAAAGCTCCTTTTCTGTCACCAATGAATATGAGGAGAAAAAAAATTGTTGAATAGTGGGAAAAAAATGTGCCTTTCAGCTTTGGCACTGCAAACTTTTTCCATCCTACAGTGAAAATAGAGACAGATTTATTGACTGAAGTCTGATCTCTACAGGTCGCAAAACAGCTTCAAAAGCCATCAGGCATAACTCTCAGTGGCTGTTTTCCAGGCTTTTCTTTCCCATTGATATCTTCCAGAGAAACATATGTTAGCATCACAGAGCAGGTGCTCATTTCAAACTGGGAAGCCAATTTTTACTTCGTGAATTGTAATCTTAAGTAAATATATATTTAAGTTTACATATATTTGAGATTTAAGAGGAGGTAAGTGTATTTGGGTTTTCTAACACTTTAGAACTTCTCTTTTCCTAGTGGCTGACAAAATAATGTAGTTCTAAATCAATAAACATCTGAACAATTCATGTCAAAGTCTTGAAGGAGAGAGAAGATAAGTGATGGAACAGCAGCAGAGAAGGCTGGTTGGAAAATTTGCTCATCGAATCACTGAGTGATTTTGGGTTGAAAGCGACCTTAACGACAATCTCGTTCCAACCCCTCTGCCATGGGCAGAGACTCCTCCCACTAGAACAGGTTTGCAAAACCCCATCCAACCCAGCCTTGAGCACTTCCAGGGATGGGGTATCAGCCCAGATTCTCTGGGAAACCTGTTCCAGTGTGGTCCCCACACTCACAGGGAATAATTTCTTCCTGAAGCTCTAGCACTTGCCCAAGCTCTTGTGCTCCTATTCATCATTTCCCTATTACCATAAAGATAATGCCCTACAAATGTCTGGGCTGGGAGATACAATCCAGGTATGCTGGCTACACCATGTTCCATCCTTAAAAGACACAGAGTAAAGTACAGCAGAGATCCCCAACAAAATTGAACACCTGCACTCCAAGATCACCCTGCTGTGATGCCATCAGCGCAGAAATCCCGATCTGGCAATTGCCTTCAGACACAGGAAAAGCTGAGGGGGATTCTGAAGCGTGTCAACACGGATTTCTGTAAGACAAAAAAGGTCACTCAGAGAAATCCAAAGTGACAGGTCTTCCAGCTCTGCCTCCTCATCCTTGGGTGCCAAAAAAGGACTCAAGAGAGACTTTAACTCTCCTTTTGTCCCTCTTTTATTTTTGTGGGGAAAAAGCCCCAGGGCTGCTCACTATTTCACAAACAAATCCCTTTGTTGTCCACAAAAAGCAAATTCACTACCTGGTGTGCAACACACCAGTGATTACGCACTGAGAGAGACATTGGTGTTGACTTCAGGGCTGCTCCCAGGTATTCCACAAATCAAGCACCTAGACTATCAAAACTTTTCAGTATTTATGCGTACTAGCAAACAAAGGAATTAGTGTGTACTGGCTACAAGTTACATAGCTCGCTTATTAAATAGCATTCTGTCTTCTCTTGGTTAATGATTCTCTGGCTTCCAGTGATAATTCATCCATAAACTCAATCTTCTTTTGGGTCGGTGGTCCGTGAGTCAGTGGTCACGATGTGCCCCTGCCAGGATTAAGTTTTACCTAGCTTGAGCTGATTTCAGCACAATTCCTGAGTTGGCTTTATTGGTTTCTTCCTTATCTTGTGGCCTGTAAATTCTGCATTCTCTTGTGTCCGCTGTCCTCCTTCCCGAGCTTTGTTAACCTCCCCCTGCACCTCACAGCACTAAAACACGCCAAGCCCTAACCCTAAACAAGGCCGTTCAAGGACAACTCCTTTGTCTTTCTGTGCCATCACTTAGCGCTTGTTGGCCGCTCTGTTTCACGGATTAAATCTCTTTTTTTTATTGAGTACGCCTGAAAGCATGCAAAGATCAAACATCAACGAGCAACGCTTCGTCAGAAAATTTTTTCCACGTTCCACATTTTGCAACGCTTTTCCCCCAAACCGCGGCCAAACCGCGGGGAGCCCTCAGGCCGACATGGCGGCCGTTCCCCCCGCGCGGCCGCGAGATGGCAGCGCCCGCCGCCGCACCCTCAGCGCCGCGGCAGCCGCGGCCCCGAGCTCCTCCGGAGGGGAGCATGAGGGCGGAGGGGCGGCCCCGTCCCGCCCGCCGCTCCGGTGGGGAGGCCGGAGACGGGAGGGAAGGGCTGGGGAAGGGTAGAAGGAGAGAAAGTGGCAGGCAGTGGTGGCGGCGCGGCGCAGGGAGAGCGGCCCTGCTGCGCGCCTGAGGCAGCGCGGCTGCGGGGGGAGGACGGTGAGGGGCGAAAGGCCAGGGAGCAACAACTCAAACATGATAAAAAGCAAAGAGGGCAACAGCAGGGGAAAAGAAAAAAGTGATTGCGAGGCCGGCCAAATATCTAGGATGATCCAAGAGGTTCCCACTCCAGGAGTCCATGTCCAGCAGCCTGCAGTTCTTCACAGTAGCTTCCCTTACAGAGACTGACTTCCAGCTCCTCAGTACAAGAATAAAACAGGCTCTGGTGACTGTAATCTTAATTCCTTCCGTAATCCTCGCTGGGTTTTATGGTGTGAGAGACCGTTGGAGGTCATTTAAAATTGAAATAAAGATAGCAGCTTGTAAAGTGACAAGAAGGTAGAGAAACCGATGGAGTTCAGTTGGACTTATTGGAAATGAGACCACTAGAAAAAGGTGAAGGCATTCATTAGCAAGAAATGAACACACACACACACACGCTCTCCCCATATAATTTAGTATTGGGAATAGCCTATTTACTTTATGTACATTAAGAATGTTTCAGTTTATAGTACAAGGAGGAGTCTGCTCAGGGATGGTGTTCTGGCCACAGCACAGCCTGCAGCTGGAAACTCCACATCCTCCTTACCCAGTACAGGGATAAACATCTCCCTCCTTGTACCTGTCCTGAACGTGCTGCTGCCACCACCTCTTACTGCCCTTCTTCGTGCTTTTTTTCCACCCTTTTTTACTCAAGGTTCCTTGTATTGGAAATGTGTGCTTACTTATTTTAATCTCTTGACTGCAAGAGGTCCCTGTTTCTCCAAGTCCTTGTAATTCACGTTGCACGTAGGGTGACAGAGGCCCCAGCCCAGATGCTGGATTGTGCCATCAGGCTCAAACATATCCTGCACGGTTGTATAAGCTGACCCAGACACGGTGTCCTGGTTCCGTATGGCCCCTGCCAGGTTACATAAGGTGACACACCATCTGCACTGACATCTGTGACCTGATGCAGGTGGCATCACTCTGCAGCATGTTAAGAAGAGGAGGAGGCTCCTTACAGCCCATGTATTTTTCTTTTTTTTTCATTTTTAATCTGATCACCTTAGTGCAAGGCATTCCTAGCAACTCAGGAATATCACCAATACTAGCAGGAGCTATATATATATATAAGATATATATGGTGGAAATAAATGCTACAGATTTGCTGATGTGGAAATAATTTGAGGGCCAACATAGCAGGCATTTTGCCCCCAAATTGCAAAAGTTGTCAAGTGTGAAAATTCTTCAGGTAACAAATGCTATTTTGCTTGCCTCCTACTTTGTTAGCCCTGAGTGGTCACATTTAAGATTTTCCACTAGAGTGGAAAAGATTAAAAAAAAAAAAGAGTAAACAAAGTTGGTTGTTTTTTTTTACAGGGAGTGTGGTATTAAATTACAGTACTAAAATACAGCCTGTTCTAGACCCACAGAAAGGAAGGTGGTAAATTTGCTAGGTATTCCTGTGGCAGTCACCATAGTGTGTGGATTTGCAGAACATGAAGAGAAAGAAAAATAAATGCTTGGGAAACACAGAGGTGCTCCAGTACCCTGAGATGGCAGGAGTGTGATTAATACTCTTCTCATGGAGGAATGTACGTGCAAACTCTGGCTGAGACATTTCCAAAAGTGTGAGCTAATAGAGACTTGACCCTGAGTCCTAGTGAGAAATAAGGCTAATTTTTAAAGGTTTTATGCCTCTTTTTGAATTAACACCGAGTTGATTAAACCTGTTACAAAGCCCTGGGTTTCACAGGCTCAGGGATTCAGCACCTAAGAATTTCTCCAGTATTTCTGAAGTGGATTTTTTTTCTTCCTGTAACAAAGGAGCTGCTCTCAGCACCCGGAGGAGAAGGTGCACCTGTTATCAATGCACACCGCTTGGATCAGCCCCAGGCAGCAGGATATATCTCCCAGCCCCAGGGCAGGCAGAGTCTCCAACACACCCCGAGTTAAAATCAGCAGCCTCAATCCACACCCCACAACTCCCAGCCCCGCCGGCATCTCACAGACGCACTCCAGGACTTGCACTGATGGATTACTGGGGGTGTGGGTCCCTCCCACCAGTCGTGACAACGAAGGGTTGTGTTTATAGGTGTTCGTAAAAAAAAAAATCACACTGAAAATGCGTGTGGTGAGAGCATCCCCGTGTGCATCATGTGAGTCTCTTTCTGCTGCACCCCGAGAGCTCTGAGCAAGAGGCAAGAAGCTCAGGGGTTCCATTTTGCAATTTGTGAAATGCCAGGGAAAATAGAAACTGATTCTGATTGTCTCACGGGGGGAAAAAAAAATTCTCTCTTTTCTGCCTTTCGCAATGCTGCTTCTACCTTTTTCCATTTTGTTTTTTCAGGCTGCAGATCAAGGTGTTCAGCCATAGAGAAAAGGGCAGTGTAGAGAGTCCAGCATATCACGATTCAGTGCAACAGGGAGACAGGGTCAGTTATTAAACCCTGGACAGCCTGAAGGGCTTTCAGCATAGGGCAAGGAAAGCTGTTTAAAAAGCTACCTTCTCTCCTGCAGCATTAAGTGAAAATGCATTATTTATATTGTTTAGGGTATTTGCAGTTGAGAGCATTGGGCAAAACATTCACTGCTTGGTTTCCATAGAGTTTCCAGCTCTTCCGTTGTCAGTTCCCTGATCCTGCAGGATCTTAACTCCAGCCTGTGTAAAACCAGTGTAAAAAAGACATATTATTAACATAAATATTACTACTACAGCAGGAGTGAAGAAGGTAGTTGTATCACTACTGCTAAATACTTTTCCTTACTAAACTCTAGATCAGCTATGCTCTGATATGAAGCCTTATCCATAGGAGGAAATGTAGGGTTTAGAAAAATAGTAAATCACCTAAAGTCAGCCTGAAAGTGCAACCATGCAAATTGAAGTAAAAAGCAGTCATGAAGCTTAACATCCACTGGCAATGATTCACACTTTTGTTTACACTTTGAAAATCCTCTTTGCCTTAAATTTTGTCTTGGGGACATGTGTTTTTACAAGACAATTTCTCACTTTCATCTTCTGTCTAGAACAGAGCTACTCAAGCAAAGGCTGTAACTCTCAGCAAACCCTACCAAGTATAGAAAAGGATTAGGTAGGGGTGGTATTATTTGCCTTGTCATCACTGAAAATAATGCATTTTCGTTACACTGGAATATCCTACTTTTTTAAGATCTTACACAAGACAAAGGGATGATTTGTACCATGCAGGTAAGAGAATTTAAATTAAAATAGAAACTATAGGTCAAGATGCAACAATTGTCATGCTGAAGTAAAAGCTCATGAATCATCTCCAGTGTGTCTTACACAGTGCCAAAACAAAACAAATATTTATTTATTTATTTATTTTAAATTAAGACAGAGTAGTTGTTATTCATGTGAAAATTCGAGAGAAGAAGCAAAGGATCATCAAAAATCCATTTTACCCTTTCTGGTGATGGTGGGAGGCTTTAAAATGTCCTAAAAGAGCCAAAACAGCGTTTTGGCTGCTAGCTTTCATTTCACAACAGATGTAAAATTCTACTTTAGCCCAGTGGATTGGGTAACAGATTATAAGGAGAAAGGGAAGAGAACAAATGCAAACACACTTTGACTAAATAGGTACCTACATGCCCAGTAGAATCAAGTATTTCAGGCCAAACCCACTTCCTATTTTCTTTAGTACTGAGTTTTAGAGATAAAACACAATGGCTCACAATTTTTATTGGAGTAGAAGAAGGCAAGTGATTTTCTTCATGTCCTCAAAGCCCCTTTGTCTTAAAAGTCTTGACAAAAATTAGTCTTTCAAACCCATGTAGGTTTCAAAACTCTTTAGTCAAGGACTTGCAGCAGATCAAGATCAAAAACAGAAAATACAATTTTCATCAAAAGGAAAAGCCTTTCTGGAGACTGAACTGGGCTGATGGAAGAGACTATTCTCTCAGAAGCATCTGATATTCAAGGGTTTCCACCATGAAATGACTGTTAAATAAAAACCCACCATAATAACAACACCTTTTCTAAAATTATTTGGCTGTAGGGATTAAAAAAAAAAAGAGAAAATAAAGTGGTTTTATACTACAGATACCTGTTCAGCTGTGAAGGCTGATCAGGAGAAATGTATCTCAAAAGCTAAACTTCTGATGGTTCTCCTGATAAATGGAGAAGTCTGTTTCATTCAGAATTTTTCCTGAATTTAGTCTGGCCTGCAACCAAGACACAATTTCTCTACCAATTTCATGAGATTGCTTGCCAGTTAATAGCACAGCACACCTAATGAGCATTGAGAAGTCTGGGGCACGGTTCCCTGGAATTCATCAGACTCCATGGTCTTGCAAACATACCAAAACAACTCTTAAACTTCCACTGCAAGCTTTTGGTTCCAGTGATTTCAGGAGGTGGAAGTGTGGGTGAAACCCTGGGATGTTTTTGTCATCTCTGTAGGAATCACACTGATTACAAATCAGTTAACAGACCCATTCTGTTTTTGAATTGGAATGGAATTTTTTTGCTGGATGTTGCCTGGATCCATGTCTTTCCCTGTGGGCTGGGGGTACCGGAGACCACTTAGCTCCATCCAGCAGCATCTCCTCCTCCTCAGAACCTTGCAGGAGTCTCTGGGACATTCCTGTGACTAGACTTGCTGATACAAAGCTGCCATTCAGCTCTTGCTTGAATGCTTGAATCTTAGCAGTTCTCTCTCCTAGTCCCATGGAAGACTATTACTATTCATAAAAATAAATGCTATAATCAACCCATCTGAGAAATGCCAGGATGCTTGGAGAAAACTCCCAGGAGTGGGATGACGGGAATACTCTGCATCTGGACACCAGGCAGTCAGAAGTGATGAGCCAACACCACAGAACGGTGGAACAGGGATCACCAATTCAAATGCGAGGTACAAAAGGATGGAGAAATTGAGTCCATGTCTGCTTGCACCTCCAATAATTAGACTGAGTGGGTCTAGGAGGCAGAATTTGAGGGGGAAAGAAACATTGTAGCCAAACTGTTGGAATTGGCAACTATTTTGCACAGATCACTTTTGAGAACACTTGAATTCCCTAGTTTGATGAAAGAAATTTACTTCCCCTTCTTCCCTTCCTTTCTTCTGTGCATTATTGCATCCAGCAGAAATTCTGTGTCACAAGCAAAAGAGGTAAAGAAGTGCTGCTCAGGGAAAAGCTGATGAAAGGGACAGCTGTAATGTAAAAATCTGAAGGATATCACAGAATAAGATGTTCAGTTTGGCACAAACTGTTTTGGTGATAGTGTTTGTTTTTTAAGGTGTACTTAACTCCTGAAAGGAGTCTTGGTAGCTCTTATTTGATCAATGACTGGTCTTATGCCACAGCATCACCATGAAAAGGAGGCAGAATTTCTACTCCTTCTGAGAAAAACCACAGGTTTTTGTTTTCCTGTGTTTTGAAGAGCAGAGGAGGTTCCAGTATCTCACAGTCTGGCCATCCCAGTGTCTGCATATGAGAGGATTGTTAGTTATTCTTGAAACCTGATAAAACAGTTATTTTCTAGTATTTTGTGATCTGGTAGATGTTGTTCCCAGATTTCAGGAGATTCAGTTTTCTACAAAGATATCATTGTGCTAAGAGCTTGGTCTTTTCAACAGCTTAGGGGAAGGTAATCCATTTTGCACTTAAACTGTCCCTCTACCTTTCCATGTCCTAATGTTCTCTTCATGATTTTAAATTGCTTCATTTTCTTTGCTTACAAGTGCTCTACTTCTCTAATCCTGGAAAAATTGCCCTTCCTCACACTCTACCTTTCTGACTTGCAATAAATTAGCTGGTGACTCCATGACAACAAAATTGATCATGTCTCCTCAAGCTGTCTCCACATGTCTCAAGCAAGTTCGTGGGACCTCATCTTCTCTGACAGCTCATGTCCTGGTCTTCCTTCAGTACCCTCCACCAGCGACTGCTAAGTGAAAGGAGACAGCTCTGGTGCTGTTTTATCTGATTGTCCTGCCACTTTCATGAGCATTTGCTTCCCTGGCTATCAATGATGGCTTTTTATCGTATTCACTTCACAACTTGACATATGTAAACTTTTGCAACTTCCTGATAGTTTTTTCAGTCAGTTTCAGTGCTCCTACTTGCTTCTCATATTTCTCAAGATCATTTATAGCCATTAACTGTTCCATGACAGAGGCAAGTGTCTGGTTGCAAACCTGCAGTAAGGGTAGAAGAGCAGCCATTCCTGAAGTTCAGCTCTTCAGCTAAACCAGTATTTTAAGAGGATTTTAAAAAGTGTTATTATCGTAGCCTGGATACTCTTACCTAGTAGGATCTAGAAAATATGAAGGTGAGCAGACTACCAAAATTCCTGCTAATTAGCCCAAGCTGCCAGCAGTATGTGTGGAATATAGTCTGAAATCATTTGGCTTTGGGAGGCCTGTAAAACTTAGCCAATTGTTTCGTTAACTGCCTTGTCACTTTTTGAACCACAGGGATATTGCTGCTATTTCTGCAGATAGCAGAAATCTGGTACTAATGTCAAGTCAGTAGCTTGGACTAAAACGAGGGATACTTGGGTGGAGTACAAGGAGAACAAAGTTTGTACTGTCTGCATGTAGACCAGAGAATAATCAGGTTTGCTCAGAGGTAACAGGCTCAACTCCAGCGGATTCAGGTTGGAAAAGTATTTTGATTTAGAGTTAGAAAAGGAGCCCTGCCCAGCAAGGGATGTCTCCTCATCCCCTACGGAGCAATAAATCCTCTAATCCCACAGGGTTAAAAAAAACCCAGGCCCCCAACTTTACCAGAGATTTTAGTATGCCTTTTTTCCTGAAACTACTGCAACTTGTTCAAAATTCTGCTTGCAATTAGCTTAGCAATATTCCACTTGCTCCACACGCATAGGAATTCTCACCCAGAGCCACCCTGCAAATTCCTTGCCATTCATTGTGCAGCTATCAGCTTCTTCATGCTCAAAATAGTTCCCCTGCTTCACAGCAGAGTGACTCCCCTGCTCCCAGCTGACATTCCTAGCCCACAGAAATCTCAGTATTCCTGTGCAGCCCCTCAGTTTGGGAAATCCAGAAATCACATGCTGTTTTACTATGATCTCTGCAAGTTTAGGCGAATCTTCTGGAGACAGTAAAACCAAGAGAAAACACATGCATGTGCAACACTGAAATTCAATAGTACATGACTGAGCTTTTCAGCTGGGCTCATTTGTCACCATGGGGTTAAGTCCCCAGGATAGCTGGTGCCTCATGTAAGAGGAGCCTGGATAATTTGGCCATAGACTTAGAAAGGTGGCTCTAATTTCAACTAAAAATATATTTGCATTCCTTCTGCCTTATTCTTAACCACACAGCTTCCCTCTCATGAGGCACAACCCTTGTGCACTCCTTTCTCCCTTGCCCAGACTTTCTTTACACAACCCTGTATGCCTCTTTCCCAGCTCCCACTCTCAAGCCCCAGCTTTCTCCCAGATTTAAGTCCCCAAAATCATCCAGAACTTAATTGATTTCTCCTTGTTTAGGCAAAGACAGAGAAGATTCCTGAATCTGAGGATTGTACTATAAGTACATTGGTGGGTAAGATGTTATATTAAAATAAAGTCACAGAAAGACAGTTTTATTCCATTTGTGCTAAGGTTTACAACATTTTTGCAGTTCTTGTTTAACCAAGACAGGTTTCTTTCTCAAAAGTAGTTAAATGCATTAACTACTAAAGTACATTGTATAAACCTTATTTAATCACAAAGTGTTAGTTTTACCCAGATTTAATCTGGACAGAATATTTTGAGTTTCACTGTCTCAGAAGCTCAGTATAATACAGAACTTGCTAACTTCTTAACAAACAAACAAGAGTAAAAGGCTAGATAGTCATGACCTTCCTTCATATTTCACATCTTCTAGGCAGAGATGCTGGGGATCAGTTCTTTTCTTTAAATGAAAAATCAAAACAAACTAAACCACCTCCTCACTTTTCCCAGTGTTTGGGTTGGAAGGACTAACATGATTTGAAAAAGCTGCCTTAATGTATTTTTTGTTTGTTTTTCTTTTTAAATGCTCTTTCCCTCTCACTAACTAACAGATCCAAGTAATTTTAACTGGGTATGTTTTTCTTTCTATTCTGTTTATTTTCTTCTGTTGCACAGCCAACCTCATAGTTAGCTGCCAAATCGTTCAAAGCTGTTCAGTATCTTTGCAAGCTTCTAACAAGAATATGTTTTCTTCACTAATTATTCTTGAAGAAGGTAATTTGTATTATTAAATATTCTTCAGGTCTACTTTCCTGTGGTTTATGGGCTCTTGCTAGCTTCAGTCATCTGGAGACAAATGAGATATGTAAGTCTCCAGAAAATAATATTTATTAGGAGCTACAAAAAGCCACACAAGGGATATAATTTTGAAATGAACAATTATAAAAATGTTATGTTAAAATATTTCTGTAAATTATAAGTAAAGCCTATTGGGATTTTTTAAGAATGAAAATATTTTTCCTGGAGAAAACATTAGTGACACTGAAAGAGCTGTGTGCTCCCTCTGGGGATCCATTTTACTGAAAGCAAAGATGGGGAGGTGACCAGCTGGCTCAGTCATTGAACAGGCTTAGAAAACCCTGCTCTTGATGTAGCTGATTTTGGCAGTAGCTTGCAAAGTCTTGGTGTGATCTGGTACCCTTTCTCACTAGCCAGTCATGACCACAACGTTTTCATTTCCCAGCTTTTTGACTGCATTTGTAAAATTCTTGATATCTGACAGTCCAGTTGCTGAAAGCTTGAATCAAATGCTGCAGGCACTGAAGAGTCTTCCAAGAGCTCCATGTATAAAATGCAAAGTCATTATGTACACATATCTATAAACCCAACATGTGCTTCATCTTGCTTTTCTCCTGCTGTGAACTTGGTGTTCATCTGCATCCTTTAGTACATAATTATTATTTTTAAGTGTGATTTCCTTACCCATCAGGGTTTACCAGCTTTGGCTCTCACAATACATTTCATATTAGCTCTCCTCTGTGTTTGATACATCGTTTTAGGAATCCAATTATTTTTTGCTGACATCTCCACCACTTTGATTCGTAAAATGAATTAAAACCAGTACAATAGGAGGTAATTTATGAAATACTAAACAAGAAGCCCTCCTCCCCCAAGAGCTGACTAAGACAAGAACAAAAGGAGTAATCATGGGTGATAATTGCATTGTCTCATTCCATTTTCTTCTGAAACGTTATTACAGCCATCCCAAGAAAACATGCATTATCCAATCCAAGTAATGTAAGAGCAATTCCAAAAGCTAATTGTCTATAAAAATCTAGAGTTGATCCTTTACTCCTTGGAAATAGGAAGGTAATTGCATTGGTGTGCCAATTCATGGCCATCATCACTGGGTATCACATCCAGCTTCAGAGTACCAACATCTCTCTTTCATAAGGTGTTGGAAGAAAAAAAAATCCTTCAAATACTGCAGTGAAACACAGAGGTGATTTCACAGATTCCAGCACAGATGTGATTTTCATTCATCATGGGTCTATATCGGAGAGAAAAATGCATGTAAGATCCAGTGGCTAAAAACTGAAGAGAAATTCTGTGGCCTGGAGCAGGAGGATTATCCTGGCACCTTCAAGCTTTAAAATCCTTTAAACTGATAACCAAGTTAAGAAAACACTAACATCTTTTCAAGCATTTCTTCCAAGCCACAGGAAACTAGAATGAGAAGAGGAAACAAGTCACAGGTGGTTCCATACAAGTAATTTTTTGGTGCTCCACTGACCACATTTCATGGCACAGGAGTTAGCTCGGATGGCAGCAGCAGAGTTGCTCCAGAGGGTCTGATCAAAGACCAGACCTGGCAGCTGTCTTCACTCAGCAGGGCTTGGCTTTGCAGCTACTGCAAAGACAGCAAAAGAAAGTGAGAAGAAATACTGCTGTTCACCAAGGGGAATGAGGATCCCAAAGATAAGTGCTGAAATGCTTTCTGACTGAAATGTTACCCTGTGAAAGAAAACGTATCAACTCTGCTTGGGAGTGGATAAAGAAAGTTCTAAGAAAGGAACATGAAACAGTGTCTCAAATTATCCATTGTTATTTCTTCCACAGGTCTTGCTGGGGGTTTTGTTGGTATTTTTTCTTCAAGAAGAAATCATTAGGAGACTAAATTTGGACACTAATCAGCCACTTACTGCTGATTCTGCTACTACCATGGCCCCAAGCTGATGGTACAGCAGCAAGAGGCCAACAGCCAAAATGCATTAGGAATTAGGCTGACATCAACATATCTCTGCTGAATGTCTTGTATCACATGAATGTCTTGGTGCAGATCAGCAGTACAGATAATTTAACAGTGACTTTCTGTGTTAGCAATGTTTTAACAGACCAGAAACAATACACAGGCATGCAGTGCCATAAACATGCATGTTACAGCAGAAAGAACCAACCAGGCTCATCTCATGAACAGGAGGAAAAACAGCCCTGAATTCAGCTATTGTAAACATCCTAGTAGAAAAAGGCCATACTTACTCATCTTTAAAAATAAAAATATGGACTGATAAATATAATCCCCTTTTTGGATTAAAATTCAAGTCTGCTTGGTGCTGAGGTAGAAGAGTTTCAATAAATGTAGAAGTATGTGAGAAAATGGTGTCTAGGAATTTATCTTCCTTGATGATAGATCATTCTGTATATGCAAATCATTGTATAGTGAATAGAAGTTAGAAATTATTAAAAATAAAATTAAACATGCAGTTTCTCAGTGATTTAGTGAAATGCTGTACCCTGAGCATAAGGGGAAGCGATCCTTTTATGCAAGAGAGTAGCACGTCTCCTACCAGCCCCAAGAGATGAACAAGTCATACTCACAAAAATGACCATAAAATGGAGATCCAAACTTGTTTTGATTAGGTGTGGGATTTTGATCCTGTGCCTTTAAAAGCTGGCAGTTTAGCAAAAGCATCAAGCTGCATAATTTCCCACTGGCTAGAAAAATACTGATGATCTCTCAAGTGGAACTGAGCAAAAAACCTTATCTCATGCAGTGAGTTGTGTATTTTGGGGTTTTTTTCCCCCTCTGTGTTACATAATAAGAAATCAGGTGTGTTCTTCACTTTCCATGGAAATGCTGATTTCTTATTTTAGCTCTCAGGTTTTTAAAAGCTCCCTTCAATGTATACATGGGTTACAGGATTGAACATTAATCTATAATAAAGGCCTAGAATTTGATTACTACATGCTCAATGCAGATTAATGAATCTGCAGATTCAGCTACACAAGATCCCTGTGCTCATCCTTCAAGCAAGGATGTTGATAAATGAAAAAGCCTGGCACATTTATCCTGTATTTTCAGGTTGTACTGCACAAGCAGATGAAATGGAGCCCAGAACAAAGGGAAGCATCCTAAACTCACCATCCCTTACAGCTCAAACCCACAACCTTTAAAAGCAGTGCATCTCTTAGCTGGTAATTGCATTTTTTTGGCCATAATAAGACCATGCATTGTTTACAATGGCCGAGCCCAAAGTGATGCACAGTGAATTATGTAGAGAACTGAGAAGCCTCTCTGTGCTGCTGCTATTATGGGGTCATTGTTGTTCACTCACCTGGAGGAAGGGCTGCTTTTAACTCTTCCCTTCTCTGCCCTCTCCTGTGTTATCTCTGCTTTGTCCATTAGCAAAGGGACCTTCCTAGTTGTGCCATTTTGGAGCTGGCATTCTTAAAACCCCAGTTCAGAGATGAGAAATTTCAGGTAACACTTGGCAAATCCAGAGGACACTGGTGGAAGCTCCTGATACAATTCCAGTGTTCATCCATCTACTGCATATGGAATATAAGGAAGAGGAGTCAAATCAAAGGTTTCTGAAGTTCATTATGTTTTTTTCCCTAAAGAGCGAATTAACTTCTTCACAGTGTAAATTTTTCAGCAAGTGAATTGAATCTGATGGGTTTGTAATGTTCTTGTAAATCCAGGAAAATGTATTAGAAATTGCTAACATTTATCATGTTCCTTGGTAGAATAGCTAGATACTTTGGTTAAAAACAAACCCCACACTTATTGTCTCTCTTGAATAAATACTTTTAAGTAAATAACTGGGGCTGTTGAATCAATTAAAAATAAACGAAAGATAAATAAAATAATATTTCTGCAAGAAAATAGTGTCCAAATTTAGCCCATGCAATTTTTGTCAGAAGAAAGAGGCTAAAATTATCTCCAGCTAAACCAAGGCACTTGTATACTTGTCATTTAGGAACTCTTTCAGTGACATGCAGGCAAAGACTAGAACTGACAATTATTTCAACAGGAAAAAAGAACAACAAAACAGAGGTTAGAGGATGCGTTATTTATTGTGCTCGTCTGACAGCCCAAATGCAATGAGATGAGGCAGAAGTGCCCAGGCACTGTTTACAGGAAGACTCATCTCTTGAAATAGATTTTCATTTTGCTTTGCTCTGTCATAATTAGAAATGTCAAATTTCTTTGAGGAAAAAAAAAAAGCATGGGAAAAGTTTTTGCTTCCTCTTCTTCCTTAGAAAATGAAAATATGAGTAAGAATTGAAATATCTGTCTGCAATGAATGTTTGTTTGCTCAGCCTAAAACTTACTTACATTTTTGGAAGTGTGGAGTGCATTGTTCATAATCTAGTTAGTTCATCAAAAGTATATTCAAATTTAAATTCTTTACCGTTGAATGATGATGACTCTGTTATCCAATGAACTTAAACTGAGATATCAGTAAATCAGGAAAAGTTCAGGAAATGCTGCATGTAGAAAGCAACAGGGTAGCTGAGAATTGAAGGGAAAAGTGGCACACACAAGTTATTAATAGATTTTGGCTATGTTGGGGGTTGGGTTTTTTCTTTCACTTATTGCCTGTGAAATTTTTCCCACTTTCTTCCTAAAGAAGTACTGATGGCTGGGTACTTGAGATCGGGAGTGGGAACCTCTCTGATTTTTGGGAGTTTTGTTTGCCTTGTTGTACATACTAATAAAAAACTTATTCCTATCCCCATATCTTTGCCTGAGAGCCTCTTAATTTCAACATTATGCTAATTTGGAGGGAGGGGGTTTACATTCTCCATTCCAAGGGAGGGCTCTGCCTTCTCTAGGAGACACCTGTCTTTCAAACCAGGACAGGATACCAAGGCATATCATGTTTCTGAAAACAATCTTGGAAAATTAATTTAATATAACAACACATCTATTATAGTGAACTTACCATTGCACACAGGATAAAGGAACCACAATAAACGTGGTTCACAAAATCCCCCAACCTACAGTAGTAATTGTTAAAAACTAAGTTGACTTTTGCTACACCTGTGGTGCCGGTTTTTTTGGTTGGTTGACTGGTTTGTTTGTTTTTCTCCTGATTTCTGCTCTTAGATCCAAGAGGTTTCCAGATCCTCAGGTCCTGTGCACTCCAGCTGGCTGACAAACCCTTACAAGAAATGTTCTTGTTAAAACATGGTCCTGTGCCGTGTTGGAACAGGATGTTTCTTCTCTCCTTTCATCATTTCAAATTGTTTTGCGAACTGGAAATTCTAAGGACATTCAGTTTTCAAAACATTTCTGTAAGGAAATACACTGCTTGGGCTCTGAGAGGGGTGCAGAGACTCCAACAACATCGATTTCAGCTCGCAGCTGCGTTTGGATCCCGAATCCTTGGCTCTGGGCGTGTGTCAAACTGCCAAACAGCTCAACTTCCCAGCAAAATGGGAAGCCCTCCCTGTCTCTGCTGGCTGCTCGTGAGAAAGAGCTGTGGCTTCATCGAGTCCCTTGCTCAGGGCAATCCACGAGGTTTTCAGGCAGGCTTGGATTACATGGGAATTCATCTATAGCTCTGCATGTTTCACAGCTCAGTGAGCAAATCTGGGAACGAATTGATGGTTTAAATTAAATTTTGCTTCTGATGTGCCAAATGGACCACCTGGGTAGATTCCTAAATCTGAATGTCTGGCTGTGGAGTACCACCCTCTGAGGCAGCTGAATCCCATCCATCTGCCACCCTCCAGCCCACAGTTTAGCCCAGAAGTTGCATTTTTCTGAAGTGCACTCCATCCTAGGGGGTTACCATGGCAACTGAGGGACCAACTGGCAGATGCTGCTTCTAAATCACTACAGGTCTATTTTATGGTCTTCATTGTAAGACCTAAGGTGATTAAAAAGCACAGGTCACACCTGCACAAACCCACCCCATTCAGAGGTGTTATTCCTGTATCAGTGACAAGTAATTCAATTTTTTTAATTGAACAGGTACCAGCCTGTTTACTATTTTGAGAAAGCCCTTGAAGCACTCAGTTTGCCATCACACAGCTCACCAAGCAGCGCAGCAGCAATGCCACTAATAGTTTACCAAGAAACATACATGCTCCCTTTCCTCAAGAGGTGAATGTGAATCTGCCACTGTGGAGAAACTTGCTAGAGACTGAGTCACCCCCTATTTTTAAAAGGCTGGTGGAAGGGGACTCACCTCAGAAATGTTAAGGTTCCAAACCCTGCTTTTATTGTTAGGCTGATAAGAGATGATAGGCAAATTGTTTTCTCATTCATTCAGAATGAGAAACTCATTCAGAGCCAAATTTCTTAAATCTTTTGAAGAGGAATTTTGATGTTGGTGTCTCTCTGTAAACTGGACCATTTTAAAGCTAAGCTGTGTAAAAGCTAAATATGATCACCACTTGCATCAGCACTGAGGCGATTGCTGAGCACTGTCAGAGGAGGATGGCAACATTTGATTCAGAGCCTCATGTCTTGATGCTTGAGCACCCCCTCTTTGCTCTCTGGCTGCCAGAAGACTTGATGATACTGCTCAAAACCCTGGTGGGCACAAATCTGGGGCTCTGTTGCCAAGCAGAAGAGATTCCCAGAGATTCTCAATTTCCCATCTACTCTTTCTTCAGGAACATATCCTGGTGGATGTCCCTTGTTTTTCAACCTGCAGTTTCACTGAGACATCAGCTACCCTCTCATGGAAAGGAGAAGCCCATTTCTCTTCTAGATATGCAGCACAGCAGAGTTTGTTATCCTGCATAGCTCTGCAACTTGGAAATACTTTGTTAGAGCCGTGTCATGTGGCCATTACCCAGTAACACAGAAAGTTACATCCTTCTGACAGCTTTTAATGCAGGATGACTCCTGCCATATTGCAGGCACCTGGCATTGGAGCATTTTCCTGCAGCCCAGCTGCATTTCAGTCTTCTCTGTAGCATCCCTCTGCTTTTAGATTGTCTTTCAGTGAACCAAAATATCACTGCTGCATTGACTAACTCATCTTTTCATTTATCCTCACATTGTTTGCTTTCAGCTGCTTTCTGCTTCCCAGGGAATGAATATGCAGAGGGAAGTGGAGACCTTTCTTCTGCTCCTCCTGTCTGCTCTCTGCCTGTCCACTGACAGCCAAAACTGCATATTGGGTTCACTCTCTTACACCTTTGAGTCACTACTGCTTCATGGAATGCCAGCATACAGAGGGGAAAGACAGCATGAGAAGCAGGATGAGAGAAATTAAAAAGATGAAGCTCATTCAGTTTCTCATTTCTGTATCTCTTGCCTAGCTCTCCTCTATAAGAGTATGTAACAGTCCAAATTTGGAGCCTCCAGACTGCAATCAAACCCATTCAGCACAGCCATGTGAAATTCAAGTGGTGTGAATGAAGCCAAGTTTCTGAGCCATCATGTGGATTTTCAACGTGGTGGGGAAGTGTGTGACTGTCACCTCGGTGGCAACCACAGCTCCAGAACAGGCCACACACAGCCTGGTTGTGAAGGGGAGAGGGGCTGGGAATTGCTCTGGGCAGGGGGTGCTGATGGAGGTGCTGACTGCAACTCTGGGGTGTGTCAGCCTCCCTGCTCTTGGGGTGAGCAAGAGCTCCTGCCACAGAGAGAATCCCTTTCTTCAGTGTACTCATTGCACAGCTTTTACATGCAATGGTAGCAGGTGCACAATATGATTATATTTAAAAAGAAAAATAATCACTTGAGAAAAACTGGAAAGAATTTTGAAGTGGGTCTTCTATGTTACATCCTTGTGCCTGGAAGGCTTCTGTAGTGCAAGCAACATCAAAGCCAAATGGTTTTGTCACAGTGCCTAACGCTGTTTTTAAAGCCATGTTCATTTAAAGGCTTACAGAACTCTTCCTTACTCTTTCTAATCCTGGGTAAAATAACCACAAATTATTTTAAAGCACGGTATTTCACCTTTGAATGCTCATGGAATTAGACAGGTAACAGTCCCAAACACTTTTTCCCATGAACAAAGTGCTGAATGAGCATCCTCAGAGTTGTCTACTGACAACTATGACAACATTAAGTCAGCAAGAATTGCAGTGAGAGCCCCAGCTCATCTTGCACAACTACAGAATGGCCTCCATTCTCTGAGGAATAGAAACCCCATCTTGCAACTTGGCAAGTGACACATTCAACCCACCATTAAAAGTACCTTGTGTTAATCATCATTCCTTTAGATGATTTAACTGTTACAGGTTTGTTTTAAAGGTATGTGGTTTTTAATCAAATTTCTTTAGAAGTGAGGTGAGGAAGGAGAAGGTATTGGAAACAGGGTCTGAGCATGGAGTCATCCTTCAGAGGGAAGGAGAAGAACTGCAGTGCATTTTGAGAACAGCTGCAGATCCCCTTGGATTTGTTTTCCAATTAGTTACAAAGCCTATTAACAAATTCTATTTAGAGGGTTTTCCATTTAAGTGAGATTTTCCTAAATTAGTAGCCATCAGTTCTTATTTGGATAGTGAATTTGTGAAATTCCATGGATTATACTAGTGTATAGCCATCCTGCAAAAAAAAGGGCAGCATGATAATATGGTAGAGTCATAATCAGAAAAAAAGGAGCTTGTTTTAAAGAGTAACATATCTCTATTTTTCCTATCAAAACACTTTGTTGTGTGTTTTAGTACTAGTTGTTCTTTGAACTTCAGTTTGATCTTCCAGTAAAGGGAAATTAATCTAGAGGGAAGCATTGACAGAAAGTTCTTAAAAAGCACTGAGAAGGTGGATGGTGCCTTTTTGTCAAAGGGAACAAAGCAAATGCAAATACTAAAAAGAACATTTAAACCTGAGGAAAATAAATCTCTATTACCTTAAATAACTCAGACTCAGCAGCAGAGAATGTCACTGAGAAGACAAACTGGATGCTTACACAGATAAAGGTATTTGCTATAATTCATGGAAAGCTTAAAATTCATTTCACCCCACATTTCTATGACTAGTTCAATCTCTGTTTAGGCAGGGCAGTGACCTCACAGATGCCTCCTGTGTCCTGTGCCCCTGTGCTTCAGCTGAGGCTTTTGGGATTGCCCTCTTGTTGTATGTGTGACTGGATCAGGAGGAATATGGGCTGGGACCCAACTGCTGCTAATTGCAGCTCATTTCTCAACAGTGCTGCCGGCTCTGCCCACAAAACAGGACTATTCTCAAGGATTGTGAGTGATGGCCTGAGCTGGCTCAGTGGAACCTTTCCATTAACATCTGGCTTTCCATAAAAAAATGGCTCAGCTCTCCCAGGCAGCCCCTCTGAGTGTATCCATCCTCTGCACACAACCACACACACTCAGTGGTTATTTTGTTGGTGCAAGGTCAGTGAAACCCTCATTGAGCATTTTCTTCTGGAATTTCTTCCTCAAATACATCATCTGGGATATTCTCAAAGAGCTAAAGGTGTACACAATAGTCTACTGTAACATTTATCTACTGCTTAGGTAAGAAAAATTCACAATCCAAGTGATGCAGGATGCCTTTAACAAACCTTATCCTGCCTCCATTGGGGAAGGCATGAAGAACAGAACTTATGGTTTGAACAAGCTCAGCATCTTTCTTAATTTAAAGAAGAGATTGTGTCCTACAGGGACCATCTGCCCAGGCTTCAAGACACCAAATTATTTACCAGGAATTGTAGCAACATTTATCAGAGAAGTTGCTTTTGATCTTTGCAATGGTATTAAGGAATATCCTTCCAAGAAGTGAGCAGTGATATCTGAACCCTGGCTCTTCCCAGCACACAAGCACTGATAGTGCTGAAGTGCATGTGCAATCCTCAGTCCACACAGCAGCAGCAGGTGTTCCCTGTATCTTTATCACAATCCTGTCCATCAAATTTAGGCTGTTATTTGACAACAGACATTTTGGATATCTCCAAGTGCAGCAGAAACGGGGCACTAGAGGGAGCTCCGGCAGCACCACCCACCTCCAAGCCCCATCCTGAAACCAGACCCCAAGATTTCCTTCTCAAGTTGGGAGGCTTTGGGATGGCTTCTTTGATCAACTTCTCTGCACATCTGAATAATAACATTTTCCAGTATTCTTGTGCAGCTGCAAACTCTGGAATTGCCAGCATTCCCCATTTCTGCTGACAGCTCCTATTATTGTATGATTCTAAGAACTCAGATTTAGCCCATTACATAAATGGTAAGAGAAAAAAAAAAAGCCAACCCAAACACTATAGATATCTTAGTTTTAGGAAAATTGCCTGAAAAGCTTCAGTGAAGTTTGAAAAATCCTCCAGATATTAAACTTTTTCCCTTATTGAGATTAAATCCTCCTTTTAATCAGTAAACCCACAGCTATGTATCAGGAATTAAAGCTAATATTTAGCCTTTGAATAAATAAGAGACATTTTGGGAATAACGTGCCTATTGGGGAACTCTGGGAAAAAAAGACAAGATTATTGCTGTTGGTATGCTCTTTGCTGGCAATTGCTATAACTAAAGCAAAAGTGGCAGAAGCAGCTTTTTTATTTTTAGAAAGACATCCACAGTGATTTATTAAGCCTCTCTGGGGAAGACAAAAGCTACCCTCTCCATATATTTACTTGAGGAAGAATTTATTTTCAAGGCAAAAAATTTATAATTTCTAAATAAGAAGAGTCAGGCTTCTATAGAAACACCAGGACTATTTTTGGAAGAAAATACCTCAAAAATCATCTACAGAGAACCCAACTGCATCAAACATTGCTTTACTCTATTTAATTCACAAAATTGCTCAGGAGCCCCAGCAGTGGAAGAGACAACCCCACTTTACCTATACTTCATTTTTTCTTATCTTTATTTCCTGTATAGTTCTTTTAAATCTAATGAGAGCAGAGTTATAAAAATTCAAAGTTAATTTGCATGTGATAGAAAAACATTGCTCAGTGCAGTGCTATGAACAGCAAGGTTTGAATAGTGCTAAACCCCTGTGTCCCCCCCTTCCCAAACAGATCCACCACAAAGTCATAAAATATTCTTCCATTTCTTACTGACCTCAACATGCTTGACCAAAATGTTATCTCACAAGAAAAAACTAGTTATCCCACAGAAGGGCCACTTACTCCACCAGAAAAGACAGCTATCCATATTAGCTGTTACTCTCACTCCATTTCCTTAACAAACAAGCATCTTACCTTGACATTTTCTCCTCTCGTTTGCTGATGTGAGATACTTTCTCAAACACTTAGCAGATCTCCATCCTCTGTTGCACCGACCTCCTCGGGATGTGAAGTTTCCTGGCTTTCACAGCACTCCAGTGTTTGAGGTGTCCATTCTTCTCAGCACCCTCTGCCTCCAAAAACTTATTTTCCCAGCAGTTATTTTCTCCTTTGCCAAATTTTCTTCACTGCATCACTTTCAATGATTTCTTAACTTCTCCTTAAAAGCAAACAAGGAAACCACCCAGCCACCCGTATCCATCTCCTCACACTTTTCCTCTCCTCTCATGTTATTCTTCCCTTGCCCAAGGAAATATCTTCAGTTACTACCAGCTGAGTTCCATATAATTCCCACTTCTCCTCCTTCACAAATTTCTCTTTATCTCTTTCAGTTGTTTTAGATTTCCCTTCTTCCTGTTTCTGTGCTTTATATACACTCCCCATGTCCCTTCAGCCTGCCTGCACTGTGAATCAGGACATCAGAATTGTGCTAATGTTCTTTTTTATTTAGTGTGGGGAATTCCTTTTGTTGATGTCAGCAAAGTTTGTGCAGCTTGTGTGATGAATGTGTATTTTATTGTCAACAAGGTAATGAAGCCTCCAGTACCCTCCTCCCCCTGATTTAGAATTCTTCCCAGCATTCTGTATTCCCCAGTGGAGCCTCTCAGCATCTGCCATCCTTGGCAAGAACTGCCATTGAGCAAACAGCTCTTTCCACTGCTCCACCTTCCTTCCTTCACTTTCTCTTCCCCACTGCCATCCAAAAATCTGTGGAGGAAGGGTAAAGCCCATAAAACAGATTGAAAAGCCTTCCCAAATAATTACTCCTAGGAAACAATGCACAGGAATTTTTAAATTCATGTTCCCTAAATCCAGCGGAAATTAAGACGTACCTGCTGCTATTGCAAAGAAGGCAAACTCACAGATCTATCAGTGAAATATACAACTATTTCACCAGCATTACAGACCCAAGCACAGAGAATGGGAAATGACATTATACAACTGAGGGAGAGATAATTTTTGCCTACATATGTGTGGGAAATGCAAGAATCAAGAGACACAGAGTCTTAAAGTCCCCAGTGCTCACCGCAAGAAATAATTCTGTTTGTCAGTTCACACTGTAAGAAAGAATGCAAATACTGCAAAGGCAGCAATGGGGTTGTAGCTACAAGGTGATAAACCAATTGCTGCACAAAGAAAAACCACAAAACTACTTAAAACAACCAAATATTTTAATTAGAAAGCAACAAACATGCAAACAGCAGGTATAGAAATTTATTTGAACCAACGTTTTTACTATAATGAAAGTTACTTTAAAACATTGATCCAAGCTCCCACATTTGCTGTTTAAGGAAAATATTGCACTTGGCATCTTCTAGCACCCCTCATACATGGCAAAACATTTTAAAAACATTTTTGCTTATTTTAACTTGCACACTCTCCCCAAGTCATGCACACAGTCATTCAAAAAAACAAAAGGTTAGGTTATCCAAAAGCAATACCTCAGAATTGCACTAAAGCTCTGTAAGGAAAAATATAATTAATGTTTTATACAAATTTATTGACTTCCAGGTGCTCACACACAATTGTTGATTACTCTTCATCTTCATTCTCATTCTCCTGGCCAGATCCTTCTGATCTGTCACCTTCCAATCGGTCTGCAAAACACAGATTTAGTAAAAAGAACTTGCAAAATTTTATTTTTCTGGTAAATATTTATTACGTGCTATCTCCCATGGCTATTCCACAATGGGATATGGCTCTGGGTTTTACGGTAGAAGAAAGTCTGTGTGGACTTACAGCAGAGAGTGGGTAGAAACGTTACCACAAGAAAGGAGAAAAGGAGAAATGCCCTAAAGGATGTCCAGGCATGAAAGCAAACTCTGTGTACAAAAGGAAAAACCTTGTAGCTGCTGACTAGCTGTCAGCACAGAAAAGATGAATGCAAGCATAACATTAAAATGAGATGGTGACCACAAGGGACAGAAGTGCTATTCTGGGGAGCTGAAACTACAATAGCTACAGTTAGAAATGTGAATAGTCCAGAAACTGGGGGATCACTGCCTGTCACTTCAGTACATCAGAAAAAGAGCCTTTTGATGTAAGCATTTAGAGAAGGGCAAATACAGAGATGTATGAGGTAACGTGACTGGCTCAAGACCAATCACTCAAGCAACCAGCAGTGAGGTTTAGAAACACTCCACCCAGCTGTAACAGATTTTTGCTGAAATTGTTGTAACTGAAGTGCTGGGCAGTTCTTTTAGCGCTTTGCTCAAAAGAGATAATGATAACTGAAGGAAACACAGGAGCATGGAGGTGTAGCACTGTGCTGGACACAGGGCACCCTCCCGGCTCCCAGGGCTCACAGAGCAGCCAGAGGTGAGAGAGGAGCAGCAGCTACCAGCAGGCACAGCTTCCTTTGCTCCTCACCACTGCCAGCCAGAACCCCCGTATTCAGTATCTCCTGTCACTTTCACCCTCATCTACAGGTTACATTATCTACATCATCTGTCAGGTTTTTGCCCCATATGCCATGCCAGCCTCCCAAAATTCATCTCCTTGTTTTCTACACTGTGTGTTGTCTCTCCACTGGGTCAATCTACTGCACTCAGCTTCTCCAGCACCAACAACCAGTTCCCAGTGATGATTTCTCCATGCAACCCTCTTATCACCAGTTTCAGCCCCACAGGAACTGGAGGGACATCCTGCTGCCCTGGGAACAGCTGCCAGCAATGTCTCTCACAGTCCTGAATCTTCATATCCTCCTTCAACCCTGGACAACACCCAGCCCACAGCCACAGCCAGTTTATCTTACAATTCATCCCAGTCCTCCCCAGTAGCTTTCCCATCACACAGCACTCACTGAAAAGATCATTCCTGAAGAGAGCATTTTTCAACATCCAAAAATATATTTTGCTCTTTGTTTTGAGATAAAAATAATAGCTGCAAAGATGTTGCAAGTCTCACACCAAAGAAGCAATTCCTAAGTACTTCTATTAAGGGAACCTTGAACAACCCTTGAATCTTCTCACCAACCCCAAGAACAGCCAGAGACAGCTGAAGGTTTTGATTATTTCCCAATCAACCTGCTATTTCATAGACCAGTGTTATGGACAAGCTCTTCAGAAATCTCTCACCTGCTCTTATATGATTCAATGAAGCCAACATTCGGAGCATGAAGGAAGCTGGAACAGTGATGGTGTTTCTGGTCTCTTCCAGCATTAATTCATTACGAGTTATAACCTGCAGGCAGGGAATGAAGAAACTAGCATCAGAAATAAACACAGAATTACACTGCATTGATAGGGGCTTGTAGATACAAAGTTACTGGACAAAAGCCATTTTACAGAGTCCAAAATTACCATAAGGAAGCAATATTTTAATAATTGTTATTGAATATTGTTGTCTGGGGTAAGAAAAGTCAGACAGTGGACTCTGCCTGCAGGTATCCAATTATCTGTCTAAAGAATATTCCAGTAAGATCATGGTTCTATTGTCCACATGCATGGTAGATACTAAGATGAGTGACTAAGAAAAACTTTGGAAATCTTTCATGAAGTAAAGCAGATTGATGAGAGAAAGTGCTGTTTCCAGATGGCAACTGTTGTAGAGAACAAAGTTCTAGCACCAGTGCTGGCCAAGAATGTGGGAAGGAAAAGAGATGAGGTTACCCTCAACTCCTACCTTCATGCTGCTTGAAACTTTTGGAGAAAATCCAAGGAACACAAGCCATTTTCTATCCCACTTCAGGAACATTCTTTAGCTCCATAATTCTTTGTAAACAGAGCTACAGCTTGCCTCTAAATGACTTGAAGAGCCAGTTCCTACTGTCTCATTTTCAAGGAAGAAAAATCCGCTAATGAATACTTTTATCTCTCTTCCCTCATTCCTTCCTCATGGTACTTCCTTATCATCCTTCTTTCTTCCTCCATAAATTTTAATCCCACACTGTAGGTTGTCCCAGCTTTTAGACTATATTCTTTTGCTATCATTAATCACAAAAATTTCTTTAAGTAGAGACAAGTTCTAACCCTTTTTCAGTCTTTGCTCCCAGATCAGCTGCTGTAAGACAGGAAAATAATGCAATTCTTGTTCTCCCTGAGAGACTCTTCAAGCCTGCTCCTCTCTGAGGAACATGTTGTTGCAAATGTTTGCAATGCTCTTCTCCCTTCCCTTCAAAACACCTCTTTTCTGTCATTCTCACCTGTTTGCCAGGCACTTGGCATAGCTGATCCCTCCCTAACAGAAGCAAACTGAGAAGGCAGCAAGCTGCTCTTTATTCCTCTTTCACCCCCTATTTCTCCAGTACATCATCAATAACCTCCACGACAACTTGTTGCTGAGGCTTTTTCTCCATTCAGAGGTTTGTTTTCATCCCTACTGTATTTTTCTATTTACTAAGGTCATGGCCTCTCTCAATTTTAAATACATTTCTGTATCTATACAGAACTTTCCTCGAACACAGTGTTTTCTCCCCAGACTTCCCCCTTCTATGGAAAATTCAGTTCAGGCATGTTGGACACTTACTCCAGCCAAACCTAACATGGTGAGAACTATTTTATTGCTATGAACATGTCCTGTCCTCTAAATAGGTATTTCAATACAGGGAATAAATTAAAAAACAAAAAACATATAAAATTACAAACAGAACTCCAGTCAATTATTCTGAAAGTACTAAATTTTTAATTAAAGAAAACATACGAATATCTAAATAATTTGCAATTATTAGAAATAAAGGGAGGGAACTAAAGTACAAGAATCACTTTTAGCATGCATTTATGTTTAGCAATACTTCTAAACCCCAAAAGCTCAAAAATATGTCACGATTAAAGCTGTCACACAATATGCAAGGAATTGTCACTTCACTCAGTGCTAAAACAATGGGAAAGGTTCAAAACTCACAAGTGGGTGGTTTGGGGTTTTTTCAATGGATGTGGGGTGGCGGCTAAGGATTGTGTGTTTCTGTTGGTTTAAAATATATTTAGCACTGCTACAAAGAAATAATGATTAAAAACCCCCCAGTCTATTCTATCCATGCTGCCCAAGAGATTTCACAAAAAAAGCCCCCAACCTGACCACCCTATAACCAAATCTGTCCTATACTATTACTTACAGAAAAACATATAACATTTTGATACATTGTGTTACGTAAATCACTCAAATATGATTACTCAGCAGTCAGCTATATGGTCACCCCAGGCCACTTGCTATATCCAGTTATTGCTCTGAGGGCAACATGAAAACAATAAGTTACATAACTTCACATTGGACTTTTATAACTGATTGGGCTTGCAATGTTTGCTTTATACCATGAAGTTCCCATGTGCAATCTTAACCTTTAAGTCCCTTTTATGCCACTGAATATTTAATAGAATTGATTTTTGCACTCCCTATTGTTCTGTATAGCCTTGCATTTCCTTCATCTTCTCTTCATTTATTTGTTTAGAGACAGGCACTATGTTAATTTATTAATTCCTGCCAGTTTTCCTTCTATATCTGAGTGTTCACACTTCTTCCAACTTCTTTCATGTACATAATAGCAGATCATGTTATGTAATTTCTGGGAGAGCTGACGAAATGCAGAGTGCCAAGGATATGAAAGTCAGCTGCTCTGAAGGGCAGCTTTTTATTTGTAGCTCATTTGCTGAATATTAAGTAACTCTGCTAATTCAATATCAGTAATTTGTACCAAATGCTTTTATAGAATTAAAGATAGAACATTACCATGAAAAAGGATGAAAGGTTCTTACCTCGTCTGCAAGTTTTCTGTTAAAAATCTTGGATTCTTCCAGTGGCGACCAAATTTTTATATCATAATCAATACCCGAAGAGGCCAGAACTAGAAGTAAGTAACAATAATTCTAAATTAAATGTGTTATGTGTTCATTGGTATTTTCTCCCTTTAAATGGAAGAAAAATACTTCATTCGAAGCATTTATTTGCAAATGTCAGATTTCATGCTGAACAGAGCTTGTAATTACCAAGTCTCCACATGAGATCTGCTCCATAGATTATATGGTTTTGAATATATCTATATATAAATGAAGAAAACAAATGCAAACATCAAGAGCCCCGTTTCAGATTTTAAAAAATCACCAGAATATACAAAAAATAGAAGCAAAAAGTAAGAGCAACCCCAGCCCCTATTAATCCATTCCTGCTGATAAGTATATGCATTAATAACAAAGCTTTAGGATTTGTAGACCCAGGTACAAAGGCAGAACCAAGATAATTTCAAATGTACCTTTGATAATTTCAGTGAATTTAATATAAATTTATTTGATATTTAAATATAAGGATGCAATGGATGCTGTTACAAATAAAGGATGAAAAATATGAAAAGTTGCAGAACATTCTCTAGATCATTGCACAGAAACCACTGTAGAAATTAAAATTCCATAGAAAGGTTTCAGTAACTGGGAAGCTGAACAAGATTAACTATCCCAGGAGGATGAGCTCTCTTAATGACAGCTTCAGGGTGTGACAGGGAGACAGACAGTCACACTCCAACAACACGTCAGCAAAGCTACAGGGCACTTTGAAAGGTGCTTCCAGAGGGAGTATCCTACTCAGAACATTTACAAGAACTCAATTTCAATAAAATGTTTAAAGTTCAAGGCTTACCCTATGTAGGACAGTATTCCATGTTCTCCCAAGCTGTTTGAAAAAAACCCAGCCTCTTCTAGTATTATTATAACAACTTGCTCATTTACTAATAGCTGCCTCTTACTATACAGCCAGGTAAGCTGTGAAAAAAGAAATAACACAAATACTTTCTCTGACTGTGTCAGAGGCTGGTTCAGATTTTCCAGCTACATGTGATTCCTTCTACTGCTTTGGTCCATCTTTTCTATGAAGGATTTCCTCTAAACACAAATTATTAGAATTTCTATGAATTTTATTAATTCTTCTAATCTCACAATGCCAGTGAGAGGGAGACACCCACTTCCACCGCATTTTTTGAATAGAGCCAAGTAGAGACCAGATTCCAACATGATTTCCAAGTATTGCTGGCATTTCAGCAACCCCATACTTCCCTCATTAATGTCATAGAAAACATGTTATGTGTTGAGGGCAGCAAAAGATGAGATCCTTCTTATTATATCTGGCAGTATTTCTATAAATTCTGTGCCAGGAGGAGTTTGATTTCAATACATTTTTGAGTATGGAGGGATTTAAGGGCCAAAGGTCATTAGTAAGAGGCAAAATTAAAAGCAGTATTATCTGAATTACATGGGGAAACGCAACCAGTTAATGAACAATCATTGCATTGCTCTGTTGAGACAGAGTTTAAGACTGAGCTTAAAGATGCTGTAGTGCAGATAAGCTGGACATGCAGAGTGTGCTGCTCTTACTGGGGTCGAAGGGGTGAGGCTGCAGACAGTTCACCACGTGGTTGTCAGCCTCCAGCAGCATGAGGTGCTCAGCAGTGTGGCGGTCCCAGATGAAAATGTGCCCGCAGTCTGAGCCACTCATGACAAAGTTGGATCCCCAAAAGTTGGCCTCCTTTATCTGCAAGAAAAACACAACTTTGTAAGATCTAGCCAGTGAAAAGCCCATCCAAGAGCATGCTCCTGTGTCTGCACTAACAGTGCTGTTGAAGGAAAACTCAGCCCATGCAGCAGTAAGATTTAAGAAATTTTAAAGGAAACATTTAAAGAAGACTGATTTAAAAAAATGAAAGTTCAGAACGTTTTAGATTTCCAGAACAAAATAGCTGCTAACAGGGGAAGGAAAAAAAAATAAAGAGAGAGGAGTTGGGGCAGACTGAAGAGTTTGAAAATAAATGTCAGCAGATCTGTCACTTTCTGAAGTCACATAAATGATACTGGAGACAGGGGTATGCAATGGAGTTTTTAGGAAGAGTTTGGCTAAGTTAAAGTCTGCAACAGGCTAATCCCTGGGGGGGAATTTTCCATTACAGAGAAACAGGAGACAAGACAGAAGCTTACGAAACCTTCTTCAGCAATCACTTCTGATTTTATTTAGTGTAGGACCTCAAAATAACAATTGTTAAATGATATAAATTTGCTATCCTCTGTCCTCTACAGGTGAGAGGTTTCATGGGGTGGCAGAGGGAGAAGAGATACTGCTTCAATGACAGTCAGAAAACTCAGTCACAACATGTGAGCTGAGAGCTCCACAATAGCCTAGTGTTTGTGCTGCACGAAAAAGCCTGGAAGGTTGAAGTGTAGCCTTGTGTGTAGAATTGTTATTTTGAGAACCAGCAGTACCTCTCACAAACTCTTTTAATCAGCATACAAGGGGCAAGAGAAGTACCTGTGCAAGCAGGATTTTTCTGTGCAGCAGCTTGTGGAGTTCACACAGACCATTTCCAATGCTGGAAGTTCACTCTGGCATTTAAGAGTAACTCCAGCATATAAGGGACAGAATTCTGAGTGTAAGACTATTTACACAGAATCCTGCTATGGATTATTTTCCAGGTAAGGCTCTAAAGAGGGTCATGCCTGGATTCTTATCTTTCTTTTGGCACACTTCTCTCAGAAAATGCCCTGAAGAGAAGGGCAGAGACGCTACCTTGAGAAGAGATTTATTGGAAAGTTGAACCCTTATGCTGACCGAAATATGTGCTTTATTTCCAGTGTAAATATGCCCAGTTTTAAATTTCAGGCTTGGTAGATCTTTGTCTATAGAATATGTCCCAATGATGGCAATCAGTGCAATAAAGTCATCCTGATGTCTAAAAATAAACCAGAGAAGCTGCATTCCTGTAATGAATTCCAACGTATTAATCTTTCAGCAGCTTTTGTCTTATAGCTCCTTTTAATACATATTTTTTCATTATCCTGTTACATCTAGATTATCCCCAATAATAAAAACTTTTAATTTTAGATTTTAATTTTCAATTATGACCTCTTGCTGTATCCTTTGTATTCTCTTACTCACACTTCCCAATACTCATAAAATCTAATTTTAGCACCACAGAAATGAACAGAACTGAAATTCACATTTAAAAATTTCGGTTTTCAAAAGTTTCTAAAAGTCACTGTTTTAAAAGAAGGACTATAAAAAATATAAGATTGTCAAATTAAGTTTTCAAAGGTAAGGAAGAACCAGAATTATTCCATTTGCCTGCATAACCTTAATTCACTATATATACATATACACACATCCATATATATGTATATATACATAAAAATTATATANAATGGTTCATGTAATTGAGAACACAACTTTATCCCTGGGCTGCTCAGGTGTGTAGGAAACAAAGCTTTTTTTAAGCTGTCTCCTCCATAAATTTGAAAGGGAAATATCATTAGCCCTTTCTTTGCAGGAATGAGGGTATTACTCAAGCCAGCAGATTAAAATGAAGTTTGCAACCATAGAGACCAACAAGGAAAATAAAATTACATTTTCTTTCACTCTGTGCATTCCTTGCCATAGGTGCTTGTGTGAAACAAAAGCAAAAAGACCAACCCACATCCCCAAGAAACCAAACAACATCTGTTAAATAATCTATATAATAACAGCTATGCAGACAGAGACTGAATTAAGACTTATAAGAACTCACTTTTAGTATCTTTTAACCACAAAAAGCCTGATACCAGGACTTTTAAACTAATGGAGGTTTGAGCAATTAAAATCGATTTCTGAAATACAGTGCAAAACTCCTTGTCATTAATCAAAGTTTGTTCTAAACCCTGTTGTTTATGTAGACTGAAATATGTATTTACTGAAGCATTTTCCCCAGTGTAATCAAAGCTATTCACACAAACCCTAGAAAATGGCTTTTGGGGGTAAAGGGACTATTCCTCACATCAGCTGCAAATTAACACACCAGCTACTTCTGCAAAATACCACCTAGAACTCAGAACTTCACATCTTCAAAATATTTCAAAAACCAAAAGAAGAAAGAGCAAGGAAAGCAGCATCTGTTCTTCATGCACCATTGCTTTACAAACACAATAACTGCGTTTTTCTTAAAATACATCATTTTGTATGAAAAAGATGAGGCATCTAGTAGCTAAATTATAATTTAATAACTAGCACTAGTTCCTTTTTTTTAATTCATAGATGTCAAGGTTCTTCGAAACTATGATTTAATCCTCGCTTTCCCTTCCAAGCTCTTCAAAGTTAAAGATTAAATAATAATTTACAACAGCTTGGAAGGGAAAGCGAGGATTAAATCGTAATTTGGAAGGTAGGCACATTTTATGCCACCTAAACTGAGAGAGAAAATGAAAAAGAAGAAAAATAGCCCAAATTTTAAAGGATGTTAAGGGGAGAGAGTCTTAAACTCAGGGGTGTTTAAACACCTTTCACAGTGACGTGAGTCACAGTAATTTTAATTTTCATTCAGAGCAAATTCTGTGCCTTGCAAGTGAACAAGGGATGTTGAGATGCTTACAGTGCATCCCAATATCCTTTTTGGCAAGCACAGCAGGGTGAGTAAAGCCACAAAGCCCCCAGAGCACCCAGAGTTTGTACCATGGTCCGGGAGTTGCGGTGACCTTTATAAACCATCTTTATCAAGGGGCGCCTGATATTGAGAGTTTCCAGCTCCTCCATCTCCTTCCTCTCCTTCCTCCTCCTGAAGAGCTCCTGGATGCGGGCGACAGCGGATCGTCTGTGAATTCCAGAGAGAGCAGCACTGAGAGCCCCTCCCCAAACACTGCAAGGGGCTCTCAAAAATCAGCATTAGGCACTCCAACACATTCTCCATGAGTTTGACACAGACATCAACATAATCCCAACTGTAAAATTACAGACTTGAATTTTTTCCATCCTGGCTTACAACAAGAATAGCATGCAAGACAGTGGAATGTCAAGTGATGCCAGGTTTTATTCCCCCTCTGTAGAACAAATTTCAGCTGCTGGCAAAATTCACATGCTATTTTTTCATCCTCCACCCATACTGAGGTAGCAAAATTCTGAAGTGAAAAAGAAAAAAATCTATGCCAGAACAGAAGTTTCTAAATTTTAAAAAGCCATTAAGGATCTAATGTGTCTCTCAGTGTGATTTGGTTTTTCATAAGATTTTGTCCAATGTATTTCTCGTCATTCTTTCTCTATGACAAGACTCAAGATTTTGACAGCTTTTAAAAAGTTCCCACTAAGGCAAAAGATGATTCGAGATCAATTATTGGAGCACCTATCCATATGGTAGCAGTAAGATTTACAGCTGGAGATTTCCTAAAATAACAGAGGGGAAAAAAGCGCCAAATTTTGTAATTTGTTTTGTGAATGCTTAATTCCAGGAATTTATTTTTTTATTAATCTGTGAAAAGACCTTGGTGTCAAATTTTTCCTGTTTAGCTCTTCATTTTGCAGAACCCCTTAATTCCACCTATGACCAGACAGTCACATCCCAGTTCTTTTTCTTCCCTCATTCCTTGTCATTATTAGCTTTGAGGTCCTGACCACAGTCCAAGGGGAATGTCACTCTCAAGAAGAAGCAGAATTTTAGCAGAATGCAAGGAGTGAAACTATCACAGCAATTTATACGATCCTAAAAATTAAACTGACCCAGGAACCTCACTACACTGCTGCCAGAAAGTAACCTGAATTTGTTTTTAAGTAATGTTATCCAGTGTTTTAGTCACTGATCTTGGAGGCTCCAGCAACAAGTCCTCTACTGCAGAAAAAAACCCTACCAGATTATCTCATAACTAATTCTCTCAGCCAGTGATCTGCTTAGATTTTTGTCCAATTTTTGCCACAGGAGAAAGTTGCACCAAAAAGTTAAGGTGAAACAAATGTTATGCTACAGCTAAGCAAATAAGGAAAAGGAATGTAAGTCATTAATGCAAATTTATTTACTATAAAAACAAATAAACCAATGAACCACACAATATTTTACTAAGGCAGATCACCTAATACAGCTAAGCTTTCAAAATAAATTCTAATGCTGTTTTTAGAGAAACCAAAAGAGTTTTGAAAGCACCAGCCAACAGATCAACTTAACAGTGTGCTATTTATTATAATACACTTCTTAGATGTTTGCCTAGAAAACAGCACCAAAAAAAGTAGACTACTACTACTACTTCCTTGGTGAGAGTTTTCTATCCTTTCAATCCCTAGGCAATTTCCTGGTTCATCCTTTTTATACTACAGTAAATAAATACACTGTATTTTTTTAGTTAGTCCTTATAATATACGGAGCTTCAGCTTTAATCTTCAACAGATTTAAGCAGGTTCTTCACAACATCTTCATACAACAGAGGGGGAAAAAAGAAGCCTACATTCTTTATCTACTGTGCTTTAAAGATCACCAGTTTGCATCTACATAAAGGAAAAAGGGTGGCATGCACATGATAGGCTGCATCAAACACCTACAGAAACTTTAAACCATTATTTGTGCAGATTTGGGTTTTACTTACTTTTAAAAAAGATGGGGTTTGTGTGAGGAAGTAAAATCTATCATGTACTGTGATTGCTTTTTGTAATTTTGATGCATTTATTCACATTAAGTAATTGAAGATGTGCAGTGAAGAGTCTGGGAAGTTAAACAGCATTAGGACTGACAGGGCAGTAGACTTGTCCTGTTCAGCTGTTTCAGAAGGGTGACTTGCTGGACAGCAGTAACAAGTCTTGGGATTAGAAGATGGTATTAAAGTAGCTAATTGGTAAAGCAACGTAGTTTCTTGCACAATTTTTCATCCAAATATCTCTATGAAAATTAATCTCATCCTCTCCATTCCCCTAGGCTGAGATATGCAGACATTACAAAAAAAACCTCAATACTACTACTCAGCAATCAGAATCATGCATTTTTAAATAAGAGCAGAAGCACAGAAGCAACTTTGGGTTAAAACTGTCTTTCAACTAAATGGAGCTCTGAATGTAACCTCCTCATTTGGGGCCTTTTTTAAAAGGCATGATTGGATTTCTATTTAGTTATCTTGTGAAGTCAATGATTACTTTCACCAGGGAGAAGGCAGCCAAGCACACACGGCTCTGTCATACTGTGACCTGGCCCTGCAGAAAGCAAGAGCATGGCAGAGGCAAGTCTGCTCCAGAAAATATAAATATGAGCCCAATTCAGTGACATTTCAGGACAAAGAACATTACAGAAAAAAGCCTTCTCTCTGAGAGGTATTACTTGTTGATGACTACAGATTTTCTATACATTTTTAAAAGTCATACACGCACAAGAATTTTAAAATGTGACATAGCTGTTTTCATTTGTATTTGTGAGGAGCAATTCCTGTCCTTGACAACACAAACACAGATAGCAGCCTCATCACTTGGAGCATCAGTGGGTACAGAAGTGTGCTGTGCAATTTGGACTGTTCTGAGGTTCAGCTTGAGCTGAGCCTGGCTGAGAGCTTCTGCTTCCCTTCCAAATTGCTCTTCCAAGCACAAAATGTCAGACAATGAAATTTATGCACATTGTGTCAGCACTCCTCAGGCAACCCCATCAATGGGTACAGTTCTAGGAAATATTCACAGAGCACTGCTTCTCTCCTTATGATCAGCCAGGTTTGAAATCTTTATAGTTAGTTGTTGTAATTAATTATCAAAAGTCCATTTAAATTAAGCCTGAGGTGAATAAAATAGGGACTCAGAAGTGAAGCCATATTTTTTCATATGACACACACATAGGCTCAAGATAAGCAAACAAAAAAACCAAACCCACAAAAATCCTGTGATGCAAACTGATCCACAGCTATATATGATAAATGGAGAGAAATGGAAAATATGTATACACATAAGTTAAGTCTTACAATATGTAAGTTGTCACATAGGGCATTTTCTGTATATTTAGAAGTTCTGAAGCATAATAAGGATTTTTTTTTAAAACAAGAATATCTACAGTTTGCACAATTAAAGAACTGGTTTATTTGTTAAACAATAATGTAGTGGCTGCCATAAAACTCATCTGGTACCTGAGATAAACCTACTTCTTCCAAACACCATCATCCCAGACTGATAATGGTCAGTCTCCTGAGCTCAGCTGAGTGCAGAGCTCATGTCTCCCTGCTCCATCCCTCTTGTCTCAGCTCTGCACCAAGTATTGAGCTCAGTATTGATTCCTTCAGTGCTGAGGATTTTTGTCACTTCTCAAAGTTTCCAAATGTACTCACACACAGACAAACATGGTCTCTTTTTCATAGTAGACAGCTTTGGGCTGGAAGGGACCTTAAAGATCATCCCCCAAGCCCCTGCTAGGGGCAGAGACATCTTCCACTGGACCAGTGCTGAGGACCACAAACCCTCTCTTGAACTTTTTGATGTTCACATCTTTTATGCACTCTCGTTGCCATCTTCTCCTGTGAACTATTTTCCCTATCCAAAACAGTTGCAGAGAACCTAAGTCTTATAACTATTAACTTAGATCTTAGTTCTCCAGTGCTTTATGGTCACTTGGACAACGCTCTCAGGCACATGGTGGGATTCCTGGGCGTGTCCAATTGAGTTGGACTCAGTTGTGGGTCCCTTCCAACTCAGGGCATTCCATGATTCTGATATCATTTGTGTGTGTATCTAAACCGTGGCAGCAAACCTTGATCCAGGTCTGTCATTTCTTCATTGATCCTGTAAAGGAAGCCACCTGCCAGCTACCACTGTCCTGCCCAAGAATTCCAAAAGCTTGTCTTAACCACTATGTTAAAATAAATTCCTTGACTAAACACTAGCATTTGATTGTATTTCTGATATCATTTCTTTAGGAGCCTCTGAACCTGTGGAAGATATTTACTGCTGCTGTCAAATTTCAAGTGTTAAGACAGCTCAACACCAAAGGCAAAACCATCCTGTTAACAGTACACTGACACTACTCCTAAAGCCCAAGTTATTTCACTGGTGATCATACAAAACCAAATGTTTACTGTAACACCCTCCGAGGTAATTTCCCAGCTTTCAAACACAATCAGTGTTCAAACTATTCTCAGTTACAAAACATTTTTAAATTTTCACCTGATATGCTGCTGAATGATGATGAAAAGCAAAGAAAGAAAGACTGACAGAAAATTCTATGCTGAATGCATCATTTATTTTATATTAAATTTATAGCAACATGAAACTAATATTCTCCTGGGCTGTACTGAAGAGCTAATGAACTCCTTGGTAAGCATGCTGAATATAGAAAGAATGCCTTTTGTAAAATTTTTAGTACAAATAGCACAGATTCCTGAACCTCTAAGAAAGCTGCCGAGTTAAGTTCAGGTATTCCATTTGCAGCTAAGATGAAAATATAAGACAAAGAAATACAGATCTGCATTATTTTCCTGGAGGCATTTAAAATACAGGACTTGGGCTAAGTCTTTAGAAGTAACCTCATCCTGCACCTTTGCCTTTCCAGCCACAGGAACCCAAAATGTTCATTTTCATCATTATAACAGCTTTGGGCCATTTCCCCTCTAGACGGCCTCTGGCTGAAATCACAGCAGAGTTTCTCCCTCTTAGGGCATGTGGCCAAACGCAATCACCCAAATTGCCTTGTATGTTCTTACAACTGCTTCCCTCAAGTATTTCAATTAAGATATGAGATCAAGTGATTTCTTTCATTTAACTTAATTAAAAGCAATATTGTATAAAATTTAGGATCTATCTTGCTAAATACAGATTACCCAATACAGCTCTAATAATTATGCTTAGTTCCATAACCTTGTTCAGGCAAAAAATATAAATGGTTTTTGATCCATGTAGTCTTATATTTTTTTCCAGAACTGGATGTTCTCTAGTACCAGACAAAGCAAGTCAGCAGTAGCCCATGCAAATAAAAGTTGTTCCTCAGCAGCTCAATTAAAAAAAATAAAAGGTATTTCTTTTCACAAACTACACACTTTTCAAATTTCATTAATTTCTATGGCACACGATAAAAATGTTAATAGGTTGTAAAATGTATACACTGCCATTTCTTTTCAATTTCCATGCAATGCATGCAGCTAAATATAACTCAAGCAATATGCTCTGTAATTCATAGCATTTGAAGTACAGCAATTTTTAAAATGCCAGTTAGATATGAAAAACAAGAACCTGATAAATCCAATATATGGCAATAAAAAGGAGGAGGGGAGGAATAAAATAATTAATTACCTCATTATTCTATCACCTATCGCTGTTCCTCTGATATTATATCTAGTAAAGGGAATAACAACTGAAGTCATTCACAAATGCTGGGTACCATGTTTTTCAAAGGTTAGCATCTCTTACAAAATGTGCTCTATGAATTCCAACTGAGAAGGCTCCTTCCCAGAGTATGAGTCAGTATATGAGACTACTTGGATTTCAGCAAAAATAGTATTCAGATTATATAACAGTACACAAAGTTAAGTTATAAAATGCAGCAATTCTTCATAGATCACAGAAGCTCTATCATCATTTCCCTTTTACATCACATTTCTTTCGATTTTAACCTACTAGTTGTAGCTTTTTCCAGGCTCAGCCTCCATTCCCAGATAAACTTCAAAGTCCAAACAAAATTAATTCAGTCATTTAAGTAGGAAATCAGCCCTCAGAGAGCTGTTTTGACTAATTTGTGAAAATTAAGATCAATCAATTAAGAGCTGTGCTCTCTGTGTATGAAGAACATTTTGCATAGATTTTTTTTTTCCCCTCCCACAGATTACAAGGTACAACTCTCTGTTTGAATTAAACTTGCTGGACCCAAAAAGTTTTAAAGAAGAAATGCCCTTGCATATGTCCAGACTGAAAGAACTGCACGTGTTGTCTTATTTGTCAGAGAAGGCATCTTTTCCTAGGGATTCCCTAAAATGCACAGGAAGTTATTTACTCTGGTGAGTATCTGGCTAAACTGCTCTGCTGTACAGAAGAGATTTTAATTTCTTATTTAATTTTAAAATATTCTGTGCACTTCCTTATCCATTTTGTTAAAAAGAACATGCATTGACAGGCCCAACAACATGAAAAAAATGAAATAACTGCTTAGCTTCTTTTAGTCATTTGTGAAGACCATTCCTATAGTGATGTTCAGTGGCTACAGAAATGCTCCTGAAAAAAGTCAGATGTCACATTATCAATTATTTATTTTAAATAAATGTCCTTCAGTGTCAAAAATCTTCCTAGCTGACTCCTACTAAATGCAGCTGACTTAGCCAATCAACCAAAGGATCATGTTATTCTCCACATTTTGCTGTTACTATTTAAAGTCCTTTTCAAAATATTAAAGCAGGTGCAGACTTTGCCCAGTCCTTCCTGATAGCTCAGTTTCAGGTTAGTTGGTGAGAAACCACCTATCCTCATTATGTTTTGAGATTTGTAAGCATCCACAATATGAGATTATGTCCCTTGTACCTATTCCTAGATTATTTGAGAAAAAGATCAAACCCTCAGCTTGAAAACATTACAACTTGGATTTGTACCCAAATAATATTCAAATAATGATTAGATTAAAAAATGATTAATTTGCAAAATAAACAATATTTATTCATATATCTGAAATCTACATCCATCTTACTAAAAATAAGGTGAGATGCAGCAGGATGTTCTCTATTTAGAGCTCTGTTTAACAAAGCTATCAGAAGAGTACTTCTGCCACTTTTTTTTCTTAAGAGGAAGCTGTAGATCATGATTTCAGAGTACAGAATCAGAAATCTACCCTTCTTTTTCAGTGGAGAAAGCTGTACTTCACAGTGGGAAAATGACTCTGAGACAATTTCCTTCGTCTGAATGTCTCCACTGTAGAGTTTTTGCTCAATGTAAACAAGAGCTATTTGATTTATAAGAAAACACAGCCTAAAGAAAAAGAAATTGATTTTAAACAAAGCCAGTAATGCTACATATTGGAAATGGCTTATTAGGCGAACAGTTTTTAGCATTCTGTTTCAGAAGGCTACAACAGCCTTTTAAAAGCTTTTTTGTCCTATAGAAAAATGAAACTTTTTTCCTTCATTACATAAAATACGTTCACAAAAGGTAGATTATTACAGGCTAGTCTTTATTCTTCAGGAAAAAAACCCACAATGAAACCAAACCAAATGCACAAAAAAAAGAGACCAAAACAGCTCCCTTTAAGTATTCTACAGAGAAAAAAATCTACTTTATTACTCAGATATTAATGCCATTAATTATCAGATGACACATTGGAAAGTAAAGTATTAGATAAACTTGAAAAAATGAGATTTAGTAAAGGAATTGTTAGGTAACACAACTACTGAGTGAAGAAAGAGAAAAGAAGCCTACAGAGAGCATCCTGGTGGAGTGGGGCCCCAGACTTGCAGGCAATTTTGTGCCATATATTGCTAATGGTCCTTGAGCAGGGTATAGGATTGGAATCATGCAGCACATTGAGGATGGGGAACTTATTAATAGAGAGGGGGCTGTAGGGCCTTGAGAAAATCAGCAGTATAAAATTGAGTTATACACCTCTGAGCTTCCTTCTGGTGAAAGGGAACACTCATTAATTAGGAATGACAAAGCAAGAGGGAGTGCAGGTTGCTGGGCTTGTGTCTGGCCATGAGACCCCACTGGAACAGCCCCATGCAAGAGAGGAGGAGGACACAGCTCCAGCTCATAGTGCTCAGAGAATCCTCTCCAGACCAAGAGTAATAACCACAGAATTACTCTCCAGTAAAACCCAAACAGTGCAGGGGGCTGGGCTACCACATTCAGGCAAGAAGTGAAACATGAAGAGGAGACAGAACCAGCAGGATGGCAGGAAACCCATAAATTTTTGCTGCTAAGAGTGAGGAAAAACTTGGCAGTCAGTCTAAGGAGACAAAACTTGAAGATGGACAGGATGAACATCATTCAATGATGAGCACTGGGCGTGAAATATTATTTCAGTCAAAACAGAATGTTAGCACAGAATAAAATTACCAATTTTAGTTCATGTATACCCAAGGTAGTAGAGATGCTTTGAGTTAGCTTCCTACTCATTAAAGGACATGGCAGATTTTATATAAATTTGATCAGTTTGTGAAAGGGATTTTAGGCTATAACAACTGCAATAGCACTAGTAGAGAGGACTCCCAGTTCCTTTCACTCTAATATGAGATATAAATACTAAGAGGGCTTAGAGCTGTAGCCTTTAAGACCATCAGTGTCTGCTTTCTTTCTAGAAATCCAAATTCCTTTGAGCACACACAGGATGTCTCACTTTTCCTTAGTATCTCAGAGTGCATTTGGAAACTCCTGAAATCTGAAGAACAGGAGGGAATGTAATGCTTAGAAGTTGAACTGGAAAGTTTCACTGCTTGCACACACACAAAAGCAGAACAAAATGACCTGGTCAGGCATTAAACCTGAGCAACGAAAGCCTGCAGGAAATCCTTAACCAGCACTGACTACAAAGCAACTTTTTTCAGATTTTATTTGGGGGAAGAATAAGGGAGCAGGGAACCTGCATAAAGGATTTTAATTATATCATTTAGCTGAGTGATCAGTCCTAGGTGATAAATTCCAACTGTTCCAGGAGGAAATCTCACTGCACAGAGAGGAAATAAAGCATGTCAGATAAATTGTAACTTCATTTAGGATGTCCCCAGTAGTGGGAAATGGTAACAGCTGTGTGATACCTGGAAGTGTCATTCTTATCACATTGCTACAGAAACTATTACATCGTGGAGACAACATGATGCATGAAGAGAAGCTATGAATCCTGCTTGAAAATGGAGATGGGATTAAAATTGCAGGGCTTTTCACAGCTTGCTCTTCAATCACTGGATCATAATGAACATCGGCTCTGCAGGGGAAAATATTTCTGCCATTCCATATCTGCCTACAAATACTTAGTACTGCATGGAAAGTTAATGGATTAAGACGGAATCTGTACATATTGGCTTCCTCATAAAAACTGTCATCTAGTGAGCAGAATTACTTGTGCTTTGTAATAAACAACCACTGACTGCTCTTTTTGTCACTACTGACAATGTGGTGGCTTACAATTTCTATTTTAACTGCAAATTATTCAAAACCTTCTCTAGAAACAACTATTAAATTCTTCATGATTTCCTAATGAATACATATTGTAAATTCCTGTGAAGAATTTTCATTGCTAGCATAAGAAGTTAATAGCACTGTCTTTTAACAGGTTAAATTAAATCTAAAGCTAGTGAAAAAGGTATTGTCTGAAGTCTAACAACAAAAATGTTGCTTAAATAATTTTATAGTTATGAAGTTAGTGAACAAATGTATTAAACCAACAATAGCAAGTTGAGGGTTCAGTTTACTGAATGATCAAACAAGTGTGTACAGCTCTTCATAAAGAAAAGCACAAAGCTTACTAAATGCATCTTTTAGCAATGGTAACAGCTAGCAGTCTACCTTTTTTTTTACTGACATACATAGTAACATTTAATAACCAACAAAAGGAAAAGGATTACAGTTTCTCTTTCAGAGAAAAAGAAGAATGAAAAACTGAACACATCAGTTTTAATATATGTACTACAAACACCCCATTGCTGCACAACAGCAGTTAAAAGCTCTTGCTTTACCAAAATAAGAACACCTAAGGTACAGCTGAAATAAAATGTAGGTCCCTGTACCCAAATTTATGCTTTCTACACTTAAGACTAGAGGGACAATAATAAAAAATAAACTGCAAATACTTAGCACCGAGGTATTGAACAGGCAAGAGATCAGCATAAACAGGTATTGGATCTGCAGGAGCCTTCCTGGCTTGCAGGGAAAATGCAGCTGTACATATCTTACACATAGGCACATTAGACTCAGCCATCAAGTTATTGGCTAGTTGTCAAAGAACAACTTACTCTAAGGATATGAGGCCTGAGTTTCTTGGTCTTTCATTCAAAGAAATAAACAGGAAAAAAGAAAGGAAAAAAAAAAAAAGCCAAAAAAGCCTTTTGCCAAGCAGAGCCAGGTACTCCCCTCACCTGTGTCCAGGGCCTCCTCGGTACCTGGCCCCCGGGATCAGGACGGGGTCGTCATCGCTGTCATCGGTTTCCTGCAGAGCCGAGGTCCTGGTGGAGGCCTCGTCCGGAGCCGCGAGCCCGGAGGATTCTGGCTGGGACGGAGGCTCCTCGCTCGCCAGCAGCACCACGGCACTGGGCTCAGTGCTCTGGCTGCAAGGCTCTTGGTTTGCACCCTTCTCACAGGAGGTTCCTTCCTCTGCATTCCCAGAGACAGCATCAGCACTGGGGACATCTGTTTCTGCTTGAATTCCTGAGTGCTCAGGAGCAGGTTTATCTGATACTGCTAAAAAGCAAATATTGGGGAAAACCAGTCACATCATTAATGATTACAGTCTATTTTAGAAATGGTCAGTGAGGTTAAACTATGCAAACTGAGTTCATATTTCATTCTCTATTTCTTCCTATAACTATTTGAAAGAGTACAGATACATACTTGCTTCTGTTGTCTCTACAGCTTCATCTGTATTTTTCAGCTCTTCAGCACTTGCATCTTCCTTGAGAGATTCATCAGGAATCCCTAAATTAAGCAATTTAATACTAAACCACATGATTTCATTTAGATGCACATCTATAATGTAAGCAAGTCTAAATGACACTAGCACTCCTAGAAGAAACCAATCCAAGCAATCCACTCCAAAGTCAATGTCTCTACTGAAATCTCAGCTACCAGTCACAGAAAAATCAGTACATATAAACCTATCTAGTTGACTAGGTCAATACACTAACAAAGAAAAATGTAGTCATTTCTTGTTCCTTAATATATTTAACAGCCTATGCTATGAGAACTTTAGCAGCAAAAATAGCATTTGTACTCTTAATACAGGCACTATTATTTCTGAAGACAAATGAAGTTTTCAGTCTATTAAAAGGGATTTCTTTTTTTTTTTTTTTTTAGTATTTCTCTGGAACCAGTCATTTGACTTGACTGCCCTTTTGCCAATGAACTGAGCAAGACAAACACATTTAATAAAACACAGTGAAAGCTTGAAAGAAATGCAACTAAATTTCAAGCACTCATTTATGACTGCAAAGTGCAGTTGTTCTATTTTTCTATACAAATTGGGTCACAATACACCTCTAAGAAAAATAATGTTTTTAGAACTAAAGACAGGATAAATCAATGTTTATATTTATTTGCAGCTGTCTCAGATTGGTGTCTTCTTTACTTACAAAAAAAAATATAATGCTTTATTATGGCTGTGTTCTGCCTTCATGTGCATGTGTGAGACTCCTAGTGTGTGCAATGGGAGTCAGGGACATAGGAGGGCAGAATTTTTGCCCTTGCATTAGAAATTCCAATGTATCTTACTTGTTTCTTCCCCATCAGGCCCTGACTCATCTGAAGCTTTTGTTTTTACAGAGTCTTCTTGGCCTTCAGTTTTGCAATGACTTCCACTTCCTCTAGAGCTCGAATTTGTGATGCTCCTGTCAATGTAACATGGAAAAAGAAAATAATTTAGGATCATGTAAATACATAAGACCACTGCAAAAGCACAGCCTGACCAACATTTTCTATCTCACTGCAGTCAAGTGAGAGCTCCTGGCAGCAGCTACAACCAATTACAGCAATTTCAATATTCTCTTTTATTGTGTCTGTTGCCACTCATCCCACACAATTCCTCTGCATCACAGAACCCTGTTCTCTCCTTCCTATCTTTTTTTCTTTACGTTTAAAGGATGCCATCATTGCTTTTCCAAACATTGTAAGAACTCCAAGGGATTTGCTTTATTTCACTATTTGCACGCTTTTTAGATGTATAAATAATCAGACATCTTCTTAGAGGAATGACAAGCTATCAACTGAGTACTAATAAATAATGTTATCCCATTCAACTAAAAAATTTGATTCAGGTAAAAGTCTCCAGGTCCTTCACCACTAATTTTCATTCCTGTACCTTTTGAGGTATGGACTTTCAGTTCTCAAAGTTTTGTTATTTCTCAAGATTCACTATGAGCT
This sequence comes from Rhabdornis inornatus, assembly GCA_013397075.1. NCBI lineage: Eukaryota > Metazoa > Chordata > Aves > Passeriformes > Rhabdornithidae > Rhabdornis > Rhabdornis inornatus. The sequence continues at coordinate 1,051,658 of VWZS01002871.1, forward strand.
GGTATTTGACATGTACTCCCCCATTCATGTTTAGATAATTATTGTGGGACACCAATTTCTCTTACAATATGGAAAATGAATCCTCAGGAAATATGTAAAATGCTGTCCTGAATGTCATTGAAATTCATGTTTTTAGACTCTCTAGAAAAGACTTTCAGGAAATGCAGTCTTGTTGGTGAGCTCTCTCGTGTGAGGTGGCCTAAAACTCAGGCAAATCATTGGACAAAAGTAGAAAAAAAGGCAATTATAAGCATGATTCTCAAGAATTTAGACAAATATCTTCTGACCTGTGTGTCTTATTAGCAAATATTTAATATGTTACATTGCTAGAAGCAGCACAGATCATTGTTAGTCGAGATTCTCCAGAATCCATTCTAGACTTCAGGAATTTTGTGTCTTATGTTAAATCAGAGCTTTCCTCTTGATGAGCAATATTCTGGATTTGGAGGCTGTAGGGAAATTTTTGTCAGCCCTCTCAGTACTTCTTCTAAATCCATCATTTTCAGCATTGTTTCTGAATAGCCAGACAAGAAGGGAGCTGCTAAAAAGCAAATGGAGGATTTTTGCTATTTCATGTCTCATTTTACAAACTTAATCACAGCCTAAATAGTAAAATACTTTTTTGACTCTTAGGAATCCACTTTGTAGCTCAATGCTCCATTTATATGCCTTCCTCTATTTCATTTTCACAACTTCCAATTCTCAGATCAGGGGGTTGTCATTTGCTCTCAACTGCATCATTTTGTCAGATGGAATTGCATCCTGCTCCTGTTGCTCCATTCTTCAGCACAATGTTTTTAGTCAGCCTCTGAACTGACAAGGACTTGCAACTTTGTTCTACCAGAAAATGCTTCCTCCCCTCACTACCTACACCACACTATCCACCATCAAACTTCATAGAATTTGCTGACTAACTGCAGAATTAGGTAAAAGCATCATAACAAAACTAATTTTTTCAAAGTTTGCTGGATCTTGGAGGCAAAAATCAGCATTTGAAGTTTCCAAACTGTGGGCAAGGTGTATGATTTGTGTCTAAAGCCATAGCACTTAAGAGTGGCTAAATGTGGCTGTTTTGGGGCTTTTTTCCCCCCCTCAGTAACAATGAGCAAGCATTTCTCCTTACTGCCTCCTACAATAATTTTGAAAACATAAGTAGAGGAATAGAAATAAGATGAGATAAAATAAGGATGATGGTTGTTCTGGGAGATCCCAAGATGCTCTACTGACAGCCTTGGACACAAAGCCAAGTACATGAGGCCATTAGGCAGTGTGCGTTCCTTATTTGAAAAGGATGTTGCCACTGCAACACCTAAGCAGTCCACAAAGTTGCTATCTCAGCCTTATGCATTCATCAACACTCCTTAGACACAGAAATATTAATTTCAGTGTTTACAACTCAGGAACTGAGTCACAGAAAGACTCATTTGGAGAATACCATATGAGAAGTTTGGTAGCACCTGGACTACCGTTCCATCCCTGTACTACCCTGCTTTACAACACCTTGATATTATGCCAGGGTTTGATGATAGCATGTTTCAAATTATGTTTGCGTTATAGAGATTCACAGTAAATACACAAAACAGAAGTCCCTTGTACAAATTTCACATTAAAGTATGTCTATCTTATGTTCTGAATGCATTAAGAACTACAGCCATTTCAAACTGTGTAGATACACCTAAAAATAGACACAAGCCACAGGGAAAATAATTTAGAGTTATGCTAGAAAAGTGTTATTGACATGTGCTGATCATGAACTAGTCAAAACCAAAATTAACTTGTTCTTACCACTCATCAGTGAAGTCCAGTTTTATTGTGCTTGTAGTAGTTCCTTCTGTACTGTAGTGCAAACTTAAAACTGGTTCACCTGTTCCCGTTCGTGGCTTATCACTCTCTGTAAATATGGGGTTGATAAAGTTTGAATAGGCATTAGAAATGTATATAAAGTTGCCATAATTCTGAAGATTAATTTAATTATCAAATGTGGTAGTAACATATATAATGTCTGTTTAAGATCTCTTACAGCCAAAGCAAAAAGTTAAAAAGTTCCAGAGTAAACACACCAAATTTGCAATGCTTGAAAAATGGTCTAAAATTATATCTAATTAGAAGAGCAAACAAAGGAGATGCTGTCCTTCAACATGCAAGTAAATTGAATTTCAGATAGATAGGTGTACACATAATCATTAATAAGCAGATCCATTTTATAGCAAATATATTAATTGGATTATTTTTTTAAAGTGGCAGTCTTTTTCCTCAGTAAATACACATAAAAAAAAGATTATGAGATCCAGACATAATCAGCCTAGAAAAATCACCATCCTCTACTTTGTTGCCTACTTAGAACCCAGAAAACTACCAGAACCCTTAGGCCTGCTGTAAATTGTCAATCAGTTGTCATAAAAATACTCTAAATCCATGTTTCAAGAGTTTTATGCTTAAAACCCTATTTTATATTATAATAACTGCAAGCAGAAGGGAGCACTTGCAAAATGAGCTCATTCACAATGTCCAAAAGCAACATAAGTGAATGGAACTGAAAACCATGGCATATTGGTCACTCCTCTGTTGCAGAGATGGTTCTAAGGATGCTAATGGGCTGCTTCAGAACAGAACTGCTCAATGACATCCATCCATCCATCCCCTTGGAGTAAAGTTCATGCTAACCATCTATCCAAAAATGACAAGTTTGCCACCAGTCCTGAAGTTGGGCAATACCAAAAAGTTCATGGAAAGCAGCATTGGATTTGAGCCTCACTACAGAGGTACCATTCTCTCAGAACTCAGGGAAGGTTTATTTAGTGTATTCAAATGCATTCAAATGGCCACTAAAAGCCTCTGCAATCTTGCTTTTCATGACTCCTGAGCCTTTTATCTCAGGATTATTTGGACAAAATCTTCTGTCCTTTCTATAGTTTATAGAATGCAGAAATTGGACTATAAATATCCTTGCAGTATTGGCAGAACACTGACAAGTGTAATAAAGGAAAAGCTGCAGATCATCTTTGTGGAAGTCAGTTAAAACCTAACATTCCATTCAAACACAAGCCTACAAATTTCCCCACTAAAAAGGCATTTATCATAACAGCAATGGCTACAATACTGGCACAGGGTACTTAATTTTAAAGATACAATTAAATTATAGTAACTATGAGATAGCACATCAGAATTTAACCTAACAATCAATGTTCATATTTTTAAACTGCTGACAGGCAGAAGCCTACTCACAGGATGAGAGCAGTTATCAGCTGTGCCAAAGAACTTTAAATATGCACTTCTACATGTTCTGAAATTTAAAAACCCAAAACATATCACAAAATTCCTGAAAGAACAAATTAGAATATTTTTATGTGAAAGAGAATTAACAATTACAACCACAACCCTAACAACGTACAAGGTAGGGGCCCCGCTCTATGGAAAGAAAAGCTTATAGCCTCTTTAATTTAAAATTTCCAGTTACATTCTTGTTAGAGTGGAGCAAGGATTAAAAGAAAGTTTATTTAAGGAACTGGAATCTAAGAAAGAAATGTAAGGAAATATTTTATAGTGCTATATAGACAGTTTGAACAAAAGTGACATTCTTTCTTAACCGAATGGGTGCTTCCCCTATTTTTTGACAATCTGTGATTTATAAAATCTCTTTTTATAAAAATCTGTTCAGACTTCAAGCATCCCTTCCTCAGCAAGTAGAAATACTGATTGATCCCACATACTGCACAAGTCACCAGGAACTGACACTGAAAGTCAAAAGCAAGAGTTGGAGAATTCTTCAGCTGCCTTGTAACAGCTACAGACAAGACAGAGCTTTGATTTGGGAACCCGACTAAAAACAGACAATTTCCTGCTGTGAATAACCCAAGACAATCCCCATACAATGACTGCACCCATGGACTTCCTACTGCTGTGCTAGATTGGCTTCAGCACAAAACCACTTAATGCTGCCAAAGTAACCAAACACTGCTATCTACAGCGAGCCTAATTTAATACCAGGCTTGTATTTCATGTCTTAAAATCTCAGTATCTGAAAATTTATCCAAGATGCATAAGGACTGGCTACACTTTCTCTGGAAGCAATGCTCGTATTTGTCCACACCCAAAGAGTTGGAAGAACTGCTTCAGACTTCACTAAACAGGGCACTGACTGAGAAATTATTTTTACAAGTTTCTAGAAACAGATAGCTGTTAAGCCATACTGGATAATAGCATTTTCCTAAATCTACAATAACACGAACTACAATTTGGATGGGGTCAGTTTCTTCTTTCAAGTAACTTTATGGCATAACATAGACACTAATAAGAACAAGAAACTTTTAAAAAGACAGATGAGAGAAGAATCTGATAATAATCTGCAGAGAATTAGTTGTGTGGTTCAATATTTGATATTGAATTTACACTGCTAATGAAAGCTGACTGGCAGCCTCTGTGAAGAAAATGAATAAGCTTTGCCTCCTACATAACTGAACATTCTTTTAGAGAAGCCACATAAACCCTACAAATCTTGAACTCTGTTTTCAGGGAGAAATGTGATGCCTAAAAACTGCCCAGATCAGAACGAAGCTCTGTTCTCTTCCTCCGCTAAGTTCATCCCATCAGGACAGATCTACTTCACATTGATAATGAAGGGAAGGAGAGGAAAATGGCCAAAATTCTGTGATTTAGGCTAATCAGTATATTAATCTGGTTGCCAACTCTATCAGGGTAATCACTGCTACAAGAGAAAACTGTAGCTTGTCACCACCTTACTAAACTCTATCCTAAATCCCTCAAAAATACCTTGAACTTCACTTAATTTTATAGCCAAACACAAGATATTTTGAAGATACTATCAACAACTTAAAGTTATTTCATAAACAACCCTGTCTAAAGCACACTCCCATTAAATGGTCCATTCTTCAGGTGCCTACAGGAAGAAGGCACTTTTAAACTACCACTATTAAAACTGAAGACAAAATTTCATTCATAACCTTACATGAAAAACAGATTCACAAACCAAACTCAACGGACAACAACAACCTTCAGACCCACTTTTTTCCTTAGAAAATGAACTTGTGCAAGTGTAACTTCATAGACTGGGGTTCTCAACTATAAAGGGTTAAGTGCATAAGGACAAGTTTACAGATTGCATTTCCTAATTAAACTAACACTGTAAGGAACTTCAAGCCAGTTTGCCACATCTCAGATGCTGCCCTGTTCACTCATCTATTGGCAACCTCATGAGAAGAGGATAGATAACTTCTCATTAAAAAAAAAAAAAGAAACTAATAATTCCTATCCGGCACTATCTTCCGTGTGAGTATCTAAGAGAGATAATTCTGGAAGGGACAAGAATTAATCCAAAGAGGAGATAAAAAGTTGTGTATATTCAGAAAAACAGGAATTCTGTGGGAAGGCTCAACACATGAAATTTAATCAGGCCTTGGGTTCCCTCTTTACTCATTCCAACTCACGCAGTACCTTAAAATCCTAACACTTCAATAGATCTAAAGGCCAACCCTCCACTATTACAATCATAGTCCAAAACATTTTTGAAAAGTCAAGTGTAGATGACTGTGATCCATTTGAAATCATTTTGTACACACAAATGTGTGAAGGAATGACTTTCAGGTTCTGCTGGCAGAATGCTGGCATTATAAATGTATGTGATTGCAATAAGAATCAAAAGATCTTTTAACCCAAAACCAGTCTTAAAACTTGAATGCCAACAAGACAGACTGGTCCAACAGAAGACAGTTGATTCAGTACTAAATTCAGAGAAGGCAGTAATATGAAGGAAAGGTAATTCTGTATTAAAAGAACTGTTATACTTCCTTCATTAACTACTTATACTATTTTGAGACTTCAAATAGAGGTGCAACTAATGCAGCTAAACTTCAGAAATTCAACTGGATCTCAGCAAATTATTCTTTCTGGTTATCATTTGAACAAAAGATTTCATAATAAATTTGCTCCTTTTTCAAACTCCTAGTTTAAAAATTAAAAGTAACATTGTATGATAACAAAGCAGAAAAATGTTGCCTTAAAATAACTGGAGAATTCATATACTGAAAAGCAAATGTATCTTGGGATTGCTTTTTTTTCTCTTGCATATTAAAAAACCTGAACCTTCTATAAGAAGGAATCTCTTAGTTCAGGTAAATTAATGTAGAAAAAAAAAAACAGTTTTCCCAAATTTTTACATTTGTAAGAATCTTAAGAAACTTACATACTTTCTATTTTAGTTCTAGATTATTCTGCTCTGATCAAATAATGCTTTATTCTGAGTCCAGAACAGAGAACATAACTTGGCCACTTGTTATAAGCAAGTTTTCCAGCTAAACCTGATTGTTGGAATGATGTAGACTACTCAACCAAGAATAATTAGCAAATTTACACATTAAGGTTTAAGGCTACCTCATCACAAAATGTATTTCCACAAACAGAGTTTATTTTGTCAAGGTGCAGCTTGATTTTTTGCCCCCAACATTCTGGCCTCCTAAAGTAAGCCATAGTCTCAACAGTTACCAAACGGACTATTTTTCAGAAGTGGGATTTCAAAACGGCTTTCTAGTTTAGAATGTGAAAGAAGACAAAGCTGTTTTGTGGGATTTAAGCTATTAAATCTCTACAGACACTTTGATATGGAAGCATAATGCAGAGCGTATGGCAATCTATTTTTAAATTAGCATCTATCACTCCTTTATTATTCAGCTACAAATATTCCCAACAGATGACATTGATGGAACAGGGTCACCTCTGGCCCACTTCAGTGCTCACAGTTTGGAGACTGATGTATAATGGGCACAAAGAAAGCTCCCAAGCTTTCTGTCCACCCCCAGTCCATAGGGATCCTACAGGAAACACCAGTACTTGCTCAGCAGGAGAGGTGAAGGACAATGGGGTACAGAGGGAAGATGCACTTCAGTGCAATGGGTGCTCTGGAGTTACTCAAACTGTGCAGGAATAACAAAGCTGCACACCACACATGGATAAGAGAAACTAATGTGGCATGATGAGATTAAAGGTTATTGCAATCTTGATATTTGCCCTTTGATCCAAGAAGAACCATTCCGAAAAAAACCCAACTTGCTTAAATAATTAATATTACTTCATGTTTTACAAAAATATTCCAGCTGCCTGGAGAACACATGAGATATTTACTGTACCTACACTGAACTGTAATAATTGCATGAAGAATCAAGCTTAGGATGGCTTTCAAAAAGAACAATTAACCTCACTCTGTTAATCATCTTGATCATTAAATAATGAGTTTCCAGCAGATCTGCTTACAGAATTCTACTTTATGTGGATGAACAGCATTTTTAGACTGTTTCTCATCATGAAAAGCATCTTTAAAAGGAAGCATTGCAATCAGCTATGGCTGGGTATAGTGCATTTCCTGTCACACGCACCCTGTAGCTCATCAAGTGACATGGATCCAAGCTGTTTGTTAACCACTGAAGAAGGAGAATCTGAAACAAAAATGAGATTTCAACTTAAAACATAAGCAGCAGAGAACTGCACAGCAATGTCACGATCATATGTTAGTTTAAAATAAAAAAAGCAGCAACATAAGGAAGCTTTGGGTTTGTTTAATGAGCAGCCAGCCATATTGCATTTTCTAGGCAGGACAGAAGCAAAGCCACTTGTTTCAAACCATTATTTATTCACTGAACAGCCTGAAGCTTGCTGACATGTTGATAATGGAAATGCCTGTCCATTACCAAATATTTTACTGTGTTCTTCACACTTCTGATACGTCAGGAAAAACACTGAAGAGTCATGACTCCTAAAGCCTTTGCTCCAGCTACCAAATGACACCAGTAGTTCACACCATGTGCAAAATGTAAATTTCAGAATATTTATACTTCAGCATAAAATACTCCATGGCATACCAGTACCTCCAATATTTAAATACTATTTTAACAATAATGTTTTAGAACATCAAAGCACTAAAATACATCCCACTTATATGACAGTTTGGTGTTTCTTAGATGCTGCACCTCTGATGACTGAGAACAAGTCTTGATGAGTTTATCACAGTACCACACCCGTCAGTCTTACAAGCATCCCCATCAATCACATAAACAAACAAATAAATAGAATAATCACCCTCCCCTCAGCAGATAAGTGCCTCTTTTTCCCCCTGGACACTACCAATTAATAACTAGCACCAGCACTCATTCATTGCACAGACACAACAGATGCAATATTCAGTATTTTCTGAGAGTCTATTTCCCTTGCCACCTCTGAAGACCAGATCTTATTTCTGTAGTATCTGAAGATGGGCTGATGTACAAAAATTAATGCAGTATTCCAAAGATATTGACTAGAGTATCATATCTTGGTTCCACTTGTTAATATTCTGTTATGAACAAATTCATCCTAAACTAAAAGGATTTAATATCCTGTATTACAAACTGAGTCACAGTCTGCCAACATCACAGCATGCTAAATGAATTTTAACATAAGTGTAGATCCTACACAAGGAAAGGAATGAAATAATACTCTCTCCTACAGCAAGCTCCCTTCCAGCTTTGAGCCAGAATCACCAGCAAGACCTATTTTGTAGCACAGTCATAAAACTTGCTAAATTGACCAAGCTGCTTTAAACACTTATATTCCCAAGCAATCATTCATTCCCAGCCATTGGTGGAAGCATGGCAGTGTGCTCCTTTGCTACACTGATATCCAGGTGCAGGGAAGGGGAGGAGGAGCAAAGGAGAGAGACCAGGAAAGTCTGAGGCTGCCTTGTTTTGGGAACTGGGCTTGCACAGCTTATTTCTGTAGCTAAGGAACATTAAATTGGTTCTGATTTGTCTTCCTTGCTCAACCATGCCCCTGCCTTGCACCAAGCACACCTAAGTCAGACCACAGAATTTATCATATAGATTTATAGCATGTAGCTATTAAGTAGAAGATTCGTAGCATTAATATATATGACTTTCCAAAAGTGAAGTGTGCTTTATATATATTATCTAAATTAGAAGAGAAGGATTTACAAGGGAATTTTTTTTATGGAGCAATAAGCCCCTTTTTAGAAGGTAAATCAGAGCAAAAAGCTGGTGCACCAATGCTCCACATCATGAGATGGTCTCGTGTTCCAACTGTCTCAGCACAGGAATTTGTGCCTCTTTCAAGGGCTGGCTTTGATCTCTGCCTCACAAAGTGCATGGCTAGGATTAAATTGTATCAGAAGTGCTAAAGGGAGGGGAGGTCCTGGACTGCAAGCTCAGAAACCTAACTCATGACAGTGATCCCAGCCATGCTCTGTTCCTGCACTCCAATCCTTTCCAAAAGCTCATATGCCCTTGTTTAAAAGGTGTTTTGTGCTGCCAAATACTCCACTTGGCTGGAAAAGCTCATCTTGTTAACTCTGTTATTCAGACCTGTATGATCAGACGACTGAACTAACATATTTTAATTAGAAACATAAAAAATTACATCTACTACCCTTACCAGCTCTCCTTGTTTCATTAAGACCTCACACTACACAGCAGTAAGTAAAAAAGTAGGCATGTTTTGCATGTGCATCCTTCAATCACAGTAAGTGAAAATGAAAAGGTTTCTAGGTAGAAGTCCATGCCAACAGAGGCTTAAACCTCCCACATCTCACTGTTACATCCAAGTCTCTGGACAACTTTGTGAATGCATTTCACTTAAATAAATGAATATTTAATCAACATATAGGAAACATCCTAAATACTTGAATTAGCAAGGTTAAGAATAGTTGTTTGTAATTTGAAAACCCCCTTGTTTCCAAGTACCCTGAAGCCACAGATCACCAGCACCCCCTGAAGTGGCTCTGCAGTCTGGAACCCCCACCTCAAGCAGGGAAATCAGTACAACCATGAAACCAGCCTAGAGAAGTTCAGGTAAATGCCTCTTTTTTTAATATATGGCTTTGTTTTGTAAAAAAAGTCTGAAAAAATACTTTAATAATTTCTTATAAAGCTTTTGAAAAATAAGTATTACCAAAACTGTGCCATATAGTTAAAAAAACAAACAAAAATCCAAACTCTTACCTGAGCCTTCACAGGCTGGGTCTACATCCCAATGCAGTTCACCACTGGTTGTAATGTCACCAGTACATTCTAAACTGGAGCACCACTTAAAGAGGGAACTGGAGATTCATAAATTTGGGGAACCTCAAACAGAAAATAGAAGATAATTTTAAGGTCAGTTATATGCTGAAGGATCTTCCTGTAGTTTGGGCAATCAGCACCTGACTTCACCAAAATATTAGCATGCCACCTCAGTTTTGGTTGAAAAAAATTCCTCCTTATATCACCAGGTTCAGGGTGAAGCCTAAAGTATTGAGAGCTGTTTTAAAAGTCATAACATGATACATGTAGAGAAATCTAAGAAATAAAATACTTGATTTAATAACTATGAATAATTGCTTTGCACAGTGAATAAGCTCTCAGTTACATATTGTGCACTTCAAATAGACATTTCTAAATCTGAGTGTTAGCAAAGAATCTAGTGATAACAACTGCCATCATTCCCTTGTTCTTCTCCAAAAGCTTTAATACAGAAATACTGAAGGTTCAGTTTGCTCTGCTTTAAAGACTGTCTGTATAGATCAACCAAAAGTTTAAAAAAAAAGGTCAATTTGCAGCACAGGTTCTGCAATATGCCAGCATGCACGCATACATATCTGCATTCCACAGCAAATGCAGTCTAAATAATTTTTTTTCCTCAGAAAAAAAACCAAAAAAGGCTAATATTAATTCATGGTTTTGTAGGTAATATTAGGTACAATGACCACTCCAGGAACCCTTGAGCTATAATATGTTTTTTCTTTTTCCCTTCATGATCAGCTGGGTTCACGTTTCTGTTACAAATTGAATTCCATCTCCTTAAATTCTCAGAATGAGAAGTGCTGTAGTAATGGTGATGCGTATGTGGCATAGCAGCAGTAACAACAGGTTTAAAATGTTTATTTGCTTTGTTGTTTGCATATAGCACATAAATGCAGTTGTTTAAATATTGCACGGGATCTAAATGTTATGAAATGACACAAAAATGAAAGCAAAAATTAGGCTTTGAGGGAGATACAATAAATAAAAATCCAAACTAAGCTGAAATATTTACCATAGTTCCCTAATTTAAAAAAGTGGCTACCAAAAAAAATTTGAATCTATTCAATACCTAAGCAAAGGCTCGAAGACAAATAGCCCTGATCCATGTAGCACAAACTGCTTCTAAAATTCAGCCAAATTCCAAATTAAGACAATACTTAAGAGGGGTATCCACTAAAACAAAATCTCTGTCATCTAACACCTTTTGTCTCAGAGTCAAACAGTGAATCATTACTCATCTCCCTTTCACATTCAAAAATATAAACTTTTGACCGTATTTTTCTAAATAGTCAAGGTTAACTACTACAGATTGATCTTACAAATCCTCAGGTAACTGGGAGACAGAAAACTACCACACAGTCTAATTTTCTATTAAACCTGTAAAAGCTTTCATCTCTTGACATTTTCTACTTGTAATTTCTTATGTGGCTGGGATATTTTTCTTCCCCTACTCAAGCTTCTGTGGTTGCAAAGATAAGCATTAATAATGAAGTACGCGTGAGAAGAACTCACACTGAATTCCCTCCAAAACTGCAAATTATACAAGTTTTATCAGAGCAAGGATTGAGAACTTGCAGACACATTTTGGGGTGCATTTTTTTTGTTTGAAAATTTACAACTACTATGTGCCTGAAAACTGAACAACTGCCTTATGACAGGGCAGCAAAGACAACTTTTCAGCCCAAACAACCCAAAACTACTCACTTATTTTTCTCCTACCATATTTCTGAAAAGTCAGCTAAGCACAGGGTTAGAAAACAACTGTGTCTATGGAGAAGCAAGAGACCAAAAATATGCAGCTCTGATTTTCCAAAGGAATAGATTATGAATAACCAACTTGCAAAAATAAATCTTGGGAGGTCAGAAAAGGAAAACAAAGCAAAGTAACTTTCAAAAAAAGAAATGAGCAAGTACAGAGAATATCTCCATGTCCAGAGCGCAGAAATCTAATCAAGTAAATAAACAATGCAAAGGTGATCCCCAGCTAAAATAAATGAGCTTCATGTGTTCCCTCCCAGAGCAGGGGAAGGAGGAATGCAATGAAAGAAGCTGACAAAGCACAACAGGAATACCTTGTTTTTAAACATACAAATAGAAAGGAAAAGACAATGTAATCTTTTATCAAATTTCTCAAGAACTAATTGACCAAACATACTAAATATTTTCAAACTTAAATTTCTCCTTTTAGAACTTCCACTGCCTATACTGCTGAAGGCAACAATTCCACCCACCAGACTAAACCTCAAGAGGATACATCCTAACGAGCTGGAGGTCAGAGAGAAAAATGGTTCCCCCTTTGTCTCCCCAGAAATAAATGTTTCCACAGCACTGAGTAACTCTGTCTTTCAAAGCAATTACTGAGAAAGTAAAATGGTTAAATTTGCAAATGCATTGTCATTACATGCAGAAAGAGATAAATATTTGAATTTTAATTTCCTCCAAAGCTGTGTATGTGGCTCCTGGTGACCCCAAACAAAAGGATTGGATGTTTCCAGTAGTTCCCTTAAAGTTTTTAGCATGTGGGAACTCAAAAAACTCCAAGAGGCAGTGTTGGGGGGGTCCAAACTATGCACAAGACCCCTATGCCTCCCAGTCAAAGCAATTACTCAGCTTAAACCTTCCCATTTGGGGCAGTATGGATCCTACAGTGTGCTGTAGGAACTCCACAAGCAATGGAGAGTAAAAAAATTGCATTGCATTCTTGAAGGAGCACTAAGGAAGAGATGGGAGAGCTGTATCAAAGTGAAACCTCGACCAACACAACCTTGAAAGGTAGTAAAATCACCACAGATAAACCTCCAGACATGGCTGTAAACAAACTATTCCCTACTTCAATTCAGTGGGAAGCAATTTAGTAAAAAAAATTAAAAATTAGGCCATTCTGAAAAGGAAATGGAAGATCTATTGACTGTGTGAGTTACGACTTTTCCTCTATCAATACTTATATTTCAGTTAATAAATTCTGATGTTCAGTTTGCTGAAAAAACAAAAAAACAAAACCACAAAACCAAAATGGGTAGATTTTTGGGGTGGATTTTTTGTCCTGGCAGGAAACTGCAGCCCCCTACAAGGCCACCACTACCACTGCTGCTCCTGTTCTCCTCCTACAGGTAATAGGCACCCATGGTTGCTATCCTTAAGATAAGCACACACCCCTCCCAGTATGTACTGGTTTCCAAAACACTCTAAAACCTCACTGCAGTATTTTCTAGTGTAGAAAGTTATTCAGAATTCAGCAACTGCACATTGTGACTAGAGCATCAGCCACTGTGACATCAAATTGTTCTGTAGGGCTCCAGATTAAGGAATAGACTGAACCATGGCAAGACAGCTGTAAATGTGTGACACAATCCTTAAAAGCAATTTAGCCACATCTCAACTGTCACAGGATTTATCCACAGAAGAGACACTGCCAGACATGACTTTGCAGCACAAAATACAGTGAATTCTCACACAGCATGCAGCTCACTCGTTTTCACATGGTGCCACGACAAAGTTTGCTTCAAGTTTATGCTTTAGGGTTTGCCTCTTTATTCATATGCATGCTTCTGCCCTTTCTCAAATATGTTACTGCAAACATATTTGAGGCTTTCGTATAATAATTTTTATTTTCAGTAAGACAAGAGAGAAAGAGGATGGTGAAATGAAGGGTTGCCCTGTTTAAAAAAGGAGAGCATATCTGGGGACTTTGGCTAGGTACAAGTATTTTCACTATACTTATTGCAAAACCATAGCACTGAAGAGTGCCAAAACTCTGTTTTACTGAATTGTTACTCTGATTTAGAATACATGCTAACCCAAAGCCAAGTTGTAAATGTTACTGTAGCACCAAAATGCAATTTCAGTGTGTAATTCTTGTTCTACTCAGAATGCAGCAATTTCTTGCTCAGCTGCTCAAATGACCATTGCACAAACCTGATACCATGCACCTAGAAAACCATTTCCACATAGTATCACTCAATCCAAACATGTTAGATCAATAAACCTGTCCATTCAACCTGTTTCCCTGCCCATGTGATGATAAACACCACCACATGCAAGGCAAGACAAGCAGCCAGTGCAGGAAATGCCTTGTTCTGGAGGAGAAGCATCTCAGCAAACAGCAGCAGCACAAACTACAGCTACATCATCTGCTGGAGAAACCTTGGCAAGTGACAACCTGCTGCCCGGGGGTCCTGTGAGGAGCCCTTAGGGGTGGCCTGCTCAGAAGAGGAAGGCTGTGGTGCAGAAGCCTCAGCCAGCTCTCGCTGTCTCTGCTGCTCTGCCTTCTTAAGCCTCAGTCGCTGCAGGCCCCTACGGATTATTGCTAACTCGGGTCCCATTAACTCTGACAAACAGAGAGGGAGACACAGAAAGGGGGTAGAGACAAGCAGTGAGCAATCAATATATAGAGCAGAGAGGAGGGGTGGGGGGACCGACCAAAGAGACAAGCAACAGGTACTAAGTGTCATTACAGTGAAAAAAAATATGTACTAACATCTGGGAATCATGAAATAGTTTTCTCTTCCTAAAGGGATGAATCACAGGACTTAAATATTCAGGATTCGTGCCACATAATACAACCCCTTCCCCATCCCCAGCAATTAAACCATTAAACAAAGAATTATTTAAGAAAAATTGATACAGCCTGCTTAAATCAAAACAAAGCACACAACAGATGTATTCATTCTGATGTTCCTAACGCACAGAATAAATGAGAATATTTGGTGTAAAACTATGCAACTGTGGTCTACAGGTAAGTTTTCAAAATGAATGTAACAGCTTCCTGATGTTTCAAATAAAAAGGTAAATTTTGATCAAAACAAACCAGTGCAAAAAGTTAACTGGAAGTATGGAAAGAGGTGGCAGAACAACAGCTAAAGCAAAAAATACACTTCTCTATTAACTCATTTTTAATTTCAGACATTCCCTGTGGTAGAGGATTCACAATCTGAAATCACTGTTAAGTGATCCTACAGACAAAGTAATTTATGGGACCATAAGCAATTCTTAGTAGCATCCTCTTAGAAGATTATTCTTTCAGTCTCATCTTTAGAAGCTTCACTGTTTTCATAATTTTGTCTTTATTAATTTGCCAGTTAAACTATTTTGGCATGTTAAGTTCATTGCCTGATTACCAGTACTTCTGCAAACTGCTATAAAATGAGGTGTCTAAGGAATGTTTTATTCTTTCCATGCCCTTTGCAGATTTCCTCCACTTACACAAGTGCTGTGTGGCAAGTGCTTCTCTTTAAATAACACAGATTGTGTCTTTAACAGCAGTGTCTGAATCACACTGACATGTTAAAATAGGAGAGAGCTTTACATTGACATGGGGCCTTTCAGCCAGGCAAAAACTTAACAAATACCCTGTAACCCTTATCTACACAGTGAAACAAACAAATCTTAAGTTTTCTTTTATAAAGAGAAACAAATCCAAAACCAGAACCCAGTAACTGGAAAATTAGTGACAAGCACCAGTTAATACTCACGAGGTTTAACGTACTTAGTCTAGTATCATTTCTAGGAAAAACATCCTCTCAGTTTATGGTTGATAAGGTGTAACAAAATTAAAAGACATAGTTCCTAGAAGGAATATGGCATCAAGGAGATTTGCTATGAATAGTTTTCATGTCCCAAAACCATTTATGGAAATAAAAACTTCAAACAGCCTAGAAAATACTTTTAAGGGAATTTCAAAGATGCCTAAAATTGCAGTTTGCAGTACTTGCTGCTGATTCAGTTCCACTGAGTTAGGAGTCAGCCACAATTTAAGATATAACAAGAACTACAACACCAAATGTAAAAGCTGATATCCTGGATATGTTCAGTGACAACACCCTTTAATATATTCCAGAATATCTAAGCAAATATTTATTTTGCCAGCAAATGAAGTGGAGAAATAGAAATAAATAAAAAAAAAACAAAAACAAAACAGTTATTGTATTATTCACATTCAAAACTTAAAAGCAGTTATCTCATATCAGAACACATATTAGGGTTAAGCTTTGTACTAATTAGCCAACTGCCCCCCCCGCATCTCATCCTGATGTGTGTATCTGGAATTTTATTAACGAGAAAATCTGTATTATATTTTACTGTTTGCTATACCTGGGGTTTATTAGTGACTTAAAACATCAGCATCTTAAAACTAGTATACAAAAATTAAAGGTTTCCACTGAATGGCACAAGTAGGGCAAGAAAATAAATTTGTTGTATTTTTCGTTAGTGACAAGCATGACAATCTTCAGCAATTGTTCTCATTATATACATATATAAAAAATCATTCAAATGTTCTGGCAGTAATAGGCTACTGAGATTTTGCACTGATTTTGTTGTTTAATTGTAACTTAAATGTTCAGTATTCTAGAATATACATTCTGCTAAACAGACCTATCCCAACAAGCTCCAGCACTAAACCATTTCTGTACTGACTATTTTGAACAGGTCCTTCATCTCTTAAAGTTTTAAAAAGTAATTCAGATGTAGAAGCTCAAATGTTTACCACATGACACATTTTCTAGAACACCAAACCAACAATAAATTTGAACTGTATACTTATGCAAAGGTATTGTGATTTCAAACACTGGATTACCACAGTTCTCATGTTCATTCAGTGCAGGAATCTGTAGAAATTATTTATGGAAAGCTGTTTACAAGCCTGGGTTAGGAATTCATGCTCTGATTCTAAAGAAGTCTTTTCCTGAAAACACATTCTTCAGTTTCTGACCCTTTGTTACAATATTCCAACTTGTATCTGCCATGTCTTTACACAAATGGTGGCTGAAAATCTCTTTATCCCTTCTTCCACCTTCCAAAATGCCTCTTCAGTCATCCATCTCTTACAACACACCTGTCTGGGCCTCCTAGTCAGCCCCTCTGTATTTAAACCATTCCTATTAGCACCTTTCCTCTCCTATCACTCCAAAAAAAGCAGCGGGTTTTATTCACCTTTAAATGTAGGTGAACAAGCTCAGGGAATCCTGTCCTTGATGCAGAGGGCAGTGCTTGCAGATAGATTTATAGACTACAGATTATGAGTAAATAAAATCTCACAACTGAGCACAGCTATGGCTTACCAGGGTACATAAACATTGCAAAATGGACATTCCCAACTCAGCCTGCTCATTCATAAACCCACTGCAACCCCATGATTTGCTCCTTCTGCCCAGGAGCTTCCCTGCTCCCTCAACTCACCCATTAAGTTACCCAAAAACCTGTTTTGCTGTAACTCCAGTGTCTCATTTGCACTGCTTCTGAAACAGGATTATTAGGTGTGTAAACACCTTGTACTATTAAATTTATGCCTGCAAGAGTTCTGTAGATGATTTTAAGCTGCCAATCTGACACCTTGTTTAGGTTTAGTCAAAGAATCTCTCAAATATTATACAACAAATTAGAAAGTATCCATTGTCTGTCAACCAACCATCACTACCCCTTTCAGAACTAAATATATTCTGAAGTCCAAAGTAACACTGGGAAAGAAAAAATGCTCTTAGAAAAGAGCTGAATTAAGAAATAACAACTTCAGCTTCATGCTAGCAGAATAAACTTTTGCTTAGAAATTCAAGCAGATTCAGAGAAAAAGATTTTTCTGGTCAGCACAGATTCCTTAAAATGCAGGCTAGAAAATGCATCACAATTCCAGAAATCCCCTCTGGTGCATTATCTTCTTGAAACCCACAAAGTTCCATAGCTTGAAGCAATTATTTTTAATGTGGTAGATACTCTCCTGGCCACTCTGAATTCCAGAATAAAGCATATACTTTTAAAAATAAATAAATAGATCAAAATTAACCTTTGGTAATGGTACATGTGTTCTTTGATGGCTATCCCTCTGGATCAAAGATAGTGGCAGATAAATTGTGTTGCACTGAATTGAGTAGACCCCTTAATTATCTTTGTGTATTGTGAAAAAACTTGAGAATGCAGCAAGCTGATGCCAATACTAATAAAAAACATAGATGACTAAAGGTCTTTGATACTAAATAAATTTTCTAGCATTTTCTAAAATTGCTGTGTGTATTGCCATTTTTCTGCTCACTGTTTATCTAAGTATCAGACTAACTGCAAGGTTTAAAAAGCAATAATCACGTGTTTAATGAATTTCAACTTATGTCTTTATCTTCCCTGCCTTCAGATACCAGGTACCTCATATTTTCTCACCCATCCCAAAGATTTTGGCTGCAGCAGCCACAGTACACTGAATGGCACACTCTCCCCTGGGAAATCCTCATCCCTCCTGTATTCCAGAATATCAAATTTAAGGCCTGAAAAAGACCAAGAGCTTGATTTTTTTACAATAGAATCTATATAAGACAAAAGGTCTCAACCTCTTGCTTTTTCAGGCCACATCAGCCTTTCTATTATAACTGTGAGGCCTAGAAAGTCACTTGAAAAAAATAAAAATAAACTCTGCAAATATTCCACTCTAAAGGCTGTGGCATTGAGATGGAAAAGGTCAAGTCAAAGCATAAGGTGCTCTTTTACTACTCAAATTAATTTCTGACATTCTGACAGCAGAATATACTTCCTTCTTCTTCCCCAAGAAGAATGTAAGTTTGTATTAAAGACAGATTGAGTTTCTCCAAGATATACAAACTTAACTATCAATATGTAGTATAATTTATTAGCCAATAATGGAATGTCATGCCAGGTGAGCCTTGTTTATCCAAACACTTTTGAGGAGCTAAAACTCAACACTGATGACTCTGAAAGGCTGAGGATGGAGGTTACTCCTGAAGGAGACATCCCCTACCTCCCCTGATTTTAACAGGCACAGGTTCTGCTATTCCTTGCACTGATGCTGCTACAGCCAAATCCTAGTGAAAGAGGGTGAGATGTCACTACACTCCATGAAGACAACAGTAAGTTTAGAAAAAAATAAGCAAAACATTTTTATTTCTACTTCAAAATACAATACTGGTGATCCCCTTGGAAATTTCTCTGTCAGACAAAGGTACAGAGTTGATGGTTTTACTCTTTCTTTAAACCACAACTGCAACCACTTGGTACCTATATAACACCTGAGTGTCATTAAGGATGTGCAAGGAAGGAAACAGTTGGAGATCAATTACCCAAAATATCCTAAGAGAATTGTTTCTTATTTTTCATAAACAATGACAAGATGGATTTCTTCTCACCAGACTGATGCAGCACAGGCTGAGTTGAGGCCCCTAAAGAAGGCCTTTGCTCATTATCAGGAGAGGACAGTAATGAAGTTGAAGGGGGACTTTCTGTCGAAGATGATGTTGAAGGAGCTTGAGCTGACATGGTAGAAGAGGAAGATGATGGAAGCTGTTCAGAACCATCTACTTCCATTGCAGTTTCTGATTCTCTGCTGGGTGCCATGTTATTAGTAGCAGGAGCATCTGTCCGATTAGTCCCACCTTTGATTAAAAATAGAACAGAAAAGCAAGAAAAAGAGCACAAAAGTAAACTTACTCTGCCTCTAAAGATCCCTTTGCACTACCATTCCTATAAACAGATGTGCTCAGTTCTTCAGTGCACTAGATTTTGTTTATACCTAGGAAAGGCTGATACTGCAATGTGAAATACTACTAGTGAAAATCCACTATAAACACCATTTCTGTTCTCATCATTGTTGAAAAGAAGGAAATCACCTCTGGACCGTGATCTTCCTCGTCCTCTATTGCTCTGTGCAACTTCACTGGCTTCTTCAAACCACCTTGACAGCATGTCTGACATCCTCTGCATCAGAGAGACATTGGGACTCTGCTCCCCTGTAGAACAAGTGGTGCTGAAGTTTTATTTACAGGTTGACCAAGAAGTACCTTTCCCCCTCTTTTTTCTTCCAGAAATGGAGACTACCCCTCACCCCCTTCTCCCACAAGAAATCGTCCCCTTCAGCCTGTTCCCAATGACCCTGTCTATCCTCATTTCTACAGCACAGATCTCTGACCCTCTGCTGGGATCCCTCATGCCCCACCTGTATCTCAAGCAGAGGAGCTCAGACCTTAAAACACAA
This sequence comes from Rhabdornis inornatus, assembly GCA_013397075.1. Lineage (NCBI taxonomy): Eukaryota > Metazoa > Chordata > Aves > Passeriformes > Rhabdornithidae > Rhabdornis > Rhabdornis inornatus. The sequence goes on from VWZS01002871.1 coordinate 1,071,683, forward strand.
AAAATGGAATTGCAACAGCCAAAGAAAACAGAATAAAGGTGGCTAATGATGCCATAGGAAATATTATCAACAGGTTCCAAAAAAAGGATTTCAGAAGCCCACAGGCAACAGAACCACATGCAGATTGTAAAGGAACAGATGGGATCACACCCCCCAGTGTTTCTAATCCAGTAATTCCAGATACTGGAGGAGCAAAAAGACAGACTAAGGTAAGAGGACAGGCTCATGTTCTCTCCCTAAACAGCATCTCCTACTGCCTGTGTCAGGTACAGAATCTATTCTAGTTTGGGGAAGCAGGAAAATGAGAACAACAGCACAGAAAATGTGGAAAGGGAAACTGTAGGCAGAAAAGGGAGGAACATTTAAGCAAGCTAGAGTCAAATACTTGGAACCCCACAGCTTGTCAGATTTAAACAGAAACACATTGTTAGATGAAAATTTAGATGAGTGACAAAAAAATGCTCTGCCCTGTTTTGGTATCCCAATTTTTGATACTCAAGCATAGCTTTGGAAATATTTTATTTGATAAAATCTCGAGCAATTGAGTAATATATTACAAACATGAAAATATAAGCATAAAAATTAGCCACCCTGTGTTACTAAATGACATTATAAAAATGAAAAGTATAATATTAGAATGTTATTGCTTTGAATTCCAGTTCCCTAATGCAACCATTAAAGAGCATTTCCTTGTAATTGTGATTGCATGTGAGGTGTGACTACAAAGAAAAGAAATAAGTGCTGGTGTTAGTCCCTGAGCAATGACAATGAAAAAAAGCTGTCCTTTACTTACATCAGCCTGACTGAAACAATATAATTTTCCTGGTAAGAATACTTTCAATATTTTCAATTTTAAAAATCATGGTACAATATCAGCTCTGTGCTAAACTCTATGAAAACTATCTTAAGGCTTGGCTGATTGTTAAAACAAGGACAATCTGAAGCACGTATTTCAGGAATACTTCAGAAAAACTGGAAAATAAAACCCAAACCAAAACAAATACCCAACAAAACACAGCAAAGACAACAACCCCCCTTCAAATGCAAATGCTTTTACCATCTCTCTCTCTCTCACTCTCAGGCCTTGCTCTTGGCCCAGTATCTGACCAATCCCCTCTGAGCCGCAGACGTTTGACGGGAGGCTGACGTAACTGGGGGAAGAGGAAAAAAAGAGAAAAAGGCATCACACAGCTATTTATGTTCTACAGTACAGGATTCTAAGCCTAAATATAAATCTCAATTTTCTTAAGTCACCTAAATTCATATCTGTCACCAAAACACAGAATGTCAGCCTTATGTTCAGATTAACCATGAATAAGCACACTTACCAAAATGCACGAGTTTTAGCTTCAATAGCCTAAATAAATGACTCCCAGAACTAATGCAGTCTTTATTTAAACTAACTTCATCATGTTAATTGAATCTTTCTATAGTGACCAATAATGATTAAGGTTTCCTTAAATTCAGCCTGAATTCTACAGAAATATTCACCTCTTCACATTAAAAACTACATGGGAGTTTCAGTTTGATGAAATGTGGACTTGTAATTAAGCAAAAGGAAAAAAAAAAATCAGACTTTTTTTTAAAAAAAGATCATTTAATGCAAATAAACTCTGGTTTATTCTTTTTAACCTAATTTCTTTTTAGTTTTTAGAAGACTTTTTTTGCAGCATGAAGTACAAAACGATCACTAAATGGGTGGTGTTACTTTCACCAACTTCAAGAGAAACAGGGAGTGCTCACTTAGAAAGGCAGGTCAGAGTCTGAAGTCAAGTGTATTGGCTGGATACTTATGGCCTTAAAAAAATAAAGAAACCAACCAAAAAAAACCAACAACAACAACAAAAAAACCCCGAACCAAGCAGCCCAGAAGCTGCTCACAATTTTAATCCAAATGCCCTGTGGTGAAAGAATATCAAGGTTTTAACTTTCATGACTCCACCAGCAGATTTGGGAAGAAGTCTTTACATTTCTTCTACTCTATACAACTTTAAGCCAGGCTGAAATAAAAATACCAAAGCAACAACACTTTTAGGTATAAAAACAAGGACAAAGAATAAGCATTTAAAAGCAAAATTCCTGGCTGTATTCCTGCCTAAGAAAACACATGTAAAATGTGCTGGGAAACGTTTAAAAATGGTTCCAAAGAGATTCTAAGAAAAAGGAGAAAGGAAATGTCAACATCACACTTCTCATAGGAAAAAGTAAAGAGAAATCATCATCATTATCATCACAGTGATCCTGCAGGTGAGGACAGCAGGATGCTGACAACTCACTAAGAACTCCCTTGTGGCCTTGAACCAAAAATGAGGAATTCAGGATACAGAGTTTGTGAAAGGGTGAGCAAAACACCAAAGAAAAAAGCAGTGGATGGTTGGGAGAGTGCGGGGAGAGACAGAATCAGCTTCACTGTAGTTAAAGGCATTATTTTTATATTGATCAGAAAATTTAGAGTGGAAGGGTCAGCATCATTGTAACTGAGCTGATAGTTTACAACTGCTTGAGTTTTGAAAATTTTAATACTGCTCAGTAACAGTGGCTCACCCCCTTGATCTAAACATCCTGTACTCCCTCATATCTGTCATGAAGTGACAACTTTTACCACGGAGTACTAACATTTGATTTCAAGGAATATGGTTCTCATGGCATGGAAAGCAACAGAACATAGAGTGACCTGCCACCCTTGCTGTTCTTACTACCCAAGGTTCAAGCAGATGCCTTCTCATCTCCAAGAGAGGGAAACCAGATAAGAAAGAAAACCAGAGTGACAAGATATTGTAAATAAATACATAAATAAATGTGTATTAAAAATACACCATTTTTGTGACAATCTACTTGTCACACCTCAGTCTATAACCAGCAACAATTTTCAGATTAAAGGAAAACACAAGTGATGGTATTTCTTGTGTGCTGCAAGTTAAAAAATATAAAACATGAAAGGAGGGCATCTTAATCACTTGCCTCTTCCCTTCTCTCTTCTGCAGAAGGGACTTTAAGTTCTCGTGCTGTGTCATCCTTGGGATCAAACAAGTAAATGTAATCTGAGGAGTAGCTCACAAGGATCTCTTGGCCATCTTCACTGTAACACAGGGATGTTACCCTGCAGGATTTGTTGTTGAGATGAGGAGGGACAAAACGTGCCACCATTCCAACAGTGCCCCTGCCAGCATAATTCCCTTTATTAA